>QOCX01006196.1:0-11660 GCA_005959815.1 Sarcophaga bullata
TGGAAATTTTGAATCATTCAAAGACAAATCTTATATGGGTTCCGGGATATAGGAATATAATTGGAAATTGTACTACTGATGAGCTGATCAAAGCTAGTACATGGCTCGCAATCACTGACATATTCCTGGACATAATCGTTCCAATTGCGTCAGTTAATAAGTGAAAGCCCTTCTCTTGTCATGAAGAGGCGGAAACTTTTGACGTGTCATTTTCTGGCATATTTTATCGAACTCTCTAATGCCTGGGTAGACTTAAAATGAAAAGCTCAAATGAAAGGAACCATCATAACGAAAGCAATTAAATATGACTTCAGAAAATTACATGTTTCTTTGAAAGGAAGTCTAGTCTGTCCATTCAGAAAAAATTCTTCATTTAAAAACAAGTGCTAAAAATCGGTGTGGTCATGTGGAATGCAATTGTTTTTTTGCTCGGTGAGATCTAACGTCTCACTTATGCAGCATTTCCAGGAAAAAAACACTCAAAGAACATGCGTTAGGAGGTTTCAGGCTGTAAAGCAACGACCCTAAGGTTGTAAAGCAAAAAAAAAAAATGTTTACGAAAGTTTTGCGTTCCGAAACATAATTATCAATAAATTCTTTCAATTACACTATGCGACAAAAATAGAAAAATTAAATACACCCGAGTAACTACCTAAGTTTTTAGGTATGTCCAGTTAGTGAGTGGAAATTCAAAAATACTTTTTTTATATCTTGAAACCCAACAAACTTGTTTTATTTGACAAAAACTGTTTTTTTTGATCTTTTCACACCAACATTTTGAGTTCTCAAATACGTTGAACCCTATCCTAAAAATCCAAAGTATTTTTTAGAAAGCGGGAGATATTAGCCCTTTATAACGATATACATAAACGTTTTGGATCAAACTTACATAATAGAGTTCTTGTAAGTAAATTGCAAAATATGAGTTTTTTTTCGTTATTTTTTCAAGTTCTGGACCAATCTTAATTGGCAAAACTCTTAATTACAAAACAAAAAAAAACAATGTAGCGACAGGTTCTTAAAATGCCATTCTCTTGTCAAGAGATGATACCTTGTTATTTTTTATATACGCTCTCTTGGTAAATTCACTTTAAGTTAAAAAATTTTCGAATTATTTGATGGATCTTAATTGAAATTATTTAAATTTATTGAAAAATGTCTCCATATTTCTGTTGGACGAGTCCATTGGAGATTGGCTAATGTTTGGCTGCAGAGCGAAATAATGATATTTTGCCAAATCGTAAATATTAGACAACTTCTGATAGTCGTTCTCAAAACGTGCAAAGCGCATATTCTCATCAAATAATTAAGATTCATCAAAAGTTTTTGGAAAATTTTTACCTTAAAGTGCCATTTAAAAAGAAATATTTTTGAGTTCTACTACTGAACAAACCAAGACGAGCGAAATTACTTGGGGGTATTTTCACTGTCGCCACTTTGTTATTAATTTCACCAAATATTTGTGTTAATTTATTATTATTATTATTAATGCTTAACTTTTCACTTTTTAAAAATGAAATTATAAAAGTTTTGATGGTAAAAAGGTTTCCTTTGAAAATTGTTTACTCGGCCAATACGTCTTCCAAGTAAACGTTTGGCTTCTTTTATACCCTTCACTACAATACGAGCTTAGCATATAATGCTGTTTGAGCTAACTTCCATAAACATTTTAAATATTTCGTTTAATGTTTAGTTCATTGTTTTCGTTCTGCGAAATAGAGGTAGAGTGAATTTCTACTGAAATAAAGTCTTGCATTTTCACGAATTAAAGTTTATGAGAATGATGGCAATAATGATAACAGGCGCCCTTCGAATTACATACTACAACTCCGGGTTAACTGCGTTAAAACTCTATGGAGTGTTTGCGCATATAAATAGCTGCAAACGCAGCAGTAAGACTGAGCACTGGAGTTCAAAAGCTATGCTTCCTGTCTAAATTTTGACTATCGTTTGGCCTGAATATATCTATCGACTACATGATACCTGGGCGAAGCTGCTTTCGAATTTGCACTATTTTTGTAATAATTGCTTACACCATGAAACTTCATTTCGTAAAGTATACAATGATGGAATCAGATGAAGCAACAAATCGAAATATGGTATCTTTGCAACTGCGAGGAGTAGTAGGAACTTTTCAAGCCGTAATAATGACTAATAAAACTGCCAACGTTCGAGTGGCGAGTATGAAAGTAATCGTATGGCTGATAAAAGCTTATTTATCGCCAGCAAACCAGCCATTGATACTTACACGTATCAAGCTTCTCCAAAAATGTGGAAGTGATTTTGGGTTTCTTGGATACAGGAACATTTCCTAAGGCCTGTCATCACACAAAATTCATATGAATTACTGTATGAGAGTTGCGTTCCTCTGTACAGTCACACAAAATTTCAGTTCTTAGCAAAAGTAAGGATGGGATAATGAATGATAAGTAGGACGGCCTGATAGATCTGGCTCGCCATAGATATACTGCTACTGTAGACCCAGAATTGCGCATTTGAACGCCATTATGATTTCATCAAAGAACCTTCATAGCAGTTATAACCGAGACACTATCCTCTGTTGGTTCACTCCAGGAGACTGGAATACCTCATAACGATTTCTGCAGAAACGCCAGAGACAAGAAGAAGAGGAGGCCACAGAAATCTATTAATGCCGGCGCCTCTGGAAAAGCTGAGGATTTAGAAACGCGAAAACATAAAGCATAAAGACTTTGTATGATTGGGAGATAGCAACAGCAGCTTAGATTATATGACGGAATTGGCGTAATAGCGACGTTTAACACAGGACAAAGTTAAAACCTTACCTAACCTTTTCTTAATTATAATAATCTATACGAGTACAGGTCATCACACAGTCACGATTGGCCCATTATTAATTTTTTTTTTTATGAAAATCTTTTGAATTTTATTTCATTGTTTGTGTTGTTTTGCAATAGCTAGAGCCATTGAATCTAATTATCCCGAAATAAAGGCAATAAAAGAAATAAAATGCGTAATGAATCCTTTTAATCCTTATTTTTGTAATCCCAAATGAAATCCCAAATTGAAAACAGCCTTTTTACTTTGCGATGTCAAGAAGGAAAAGAAAAAGAAAATAAAAATTATATAAGCCCAGAGCCTTCCTCCATCAAAGGACTGAATCGAGCCTGTCAAACGGTTCTAAATTTAAAAGAAAAGTTATATTATGATATAAAAAATTAAATTTGGTGATGAAAAAGTGTAAGAAAAGCAAATTTCTAAACCTTAATTATTACGTTTAGATTATGTTCACATTTATTTTCATAATTTTTATTTTAATTCTGGCATCAATATTGCTGAATTTGTTATAAAGGGTGACACTTTTTTAATTTGAATTTTTTTAAATTTGGTGTCATTCCTATGAATTTTATTACAAAATTGAAAGAATACCTCGTTATCATAGTGAAAACTTACAACAAAAATTTGATAACGTCTTCTGAGACAGCTCACACAACTTTAAAGAAGTTTTAGTCCAGAAAGTGCAGCTAATGTGTCAACAAATTTAAAAATTTAGAAATTTTAAGAAAAAATAAAGAATTTGGTTTAATAATAGACAGTAAAACTCTATGCGTCAACATATAGTTCAGTATCATAATGCTGCTGTAAACGATGACCCGAAAACATAAATTTGACATCGTTCTCAACAGCATCAAATTTGAAAAAGCATGAAGAAACAAATTTTGTCAATAGACCAGCACCTCTATGCGTACAAAATTTATCTTACTCAGTCTGCATCAGTCAGAAACGTTGTAAACGGAAAAACGTTTGCCAAAAGTAGTATCGGAGTAGTTCATATTAGTTTGACTGAAATATTGAAACTCAAAACCAATTACTACGTCTTTTAGTTTATTTTTGGCTAAAAAAAAAACTTTAAAACCTGATACTTTGAAACTAAGTAGCTGCCATTTTTCTTCAAAGTATATCTTTGAAGTAGTCGCCGTAGTCTAGTTGATAGTGTGTTGGCTTATTAGTCGAAAGGCCAGGGTTCGAAGTCCCGGTCAGACATCAAAAACGAAATATGAAAAAATATTTCTTCGGCGGCTTCCTCTCAGCAGATTTCTGGCTAAAGCTCTGAGAGTAGAACAAAATTGCCATGAAAAATTACTCAAAACTCTGTCCTTCGGAGTCGACTTTAAACTGTAGGCCCCGTCACTCATGTATAAAATAACACATACAACATAAGTGGGTTGAGAAGCTAAGCCGTAATCCTGATGTATGTATATATGTCTCTTTCAAGCACCTGATCTACTAATTCTTTAACAGTCTACATCACAATTAGTGGCACTATTTACATCTAGATTAAATAAAAAAATCAAAATCAAAATGAAAATGTTGCGTGTAACATCTTCTTAATAAATTGAAATACTTTAATTTTAGGCTTTTAATTTAATTTATGGAAAATATTAAAGTTTTTTTTATGTTTTTACAATACAGAACCAATATCTGCTCCATGCCATACATATTTTTGCTTAAATTAAAGCTGTATTTCGTACGATTCATCTCCTACGATCATCATTACTTGTTGTGTTTTGTATCACCCGTTATCTTATTAATACTGAACAGGAATAGAAACATAAAAAATAGAACCTGTAACAGCAAGAAACAAAAAAACTTCTAAAAAGTGTTTCTCTCTGTCGTTTATACAATGTCTTCCTAATTGCTGTAATGTTTCATTTTTCCTTAAGGCCTTAAGCATAGGGAATACTGTTTTCCTTTTGCGCTTGCAGTCTTTCTTAAATCACCAAGTTATTGTAGAGAGAAATATGTTTATGAATAGAAAATGAATTTTTATTTTTGATAAAAATAATAAGAATTTCAACTTGACAGCTTCATTTATTATTAGTACCCTTGGGATATAAAATGGACCATTGCTTTTGTTTCTAATTGTAATAAAATTTTTGTTTTTTAGGGTTAAGCTCACGGTAAAAATAAAACGAAATGAAAATTTCGCCAATATGGAATACAATTTCTTATGAGTTTTTGAATAGTTAATCAAATTTATTCAAAATAGCTTTAAATGATGATATATGTATACAGTGGAACATGGATAAAATCACCCCGAACGTTCCTGTCAACTAAACTGCCAATAGCATAGTGTCCCGTTAGAATTATTATTAGAATGGTAATCGTTCTCTTGTCGAACTTTAGTAGTTCCACTGTTCTCATGCTGTCCATTGCTGGACACAGAAGTCAGAAACGTTCTCTTGTCAAAGTCAAGTACTTCCTTTGTTCTCTTGCTGTCCATTGGTGGACACAGAAGTTTTGAAATTCGGCAGTCAGGTATGTTGGACCACCCATTGTTCGTTAAATTCCATGCTGCTCTTTCCAATTTAGAAAAGAATTCTTAGAGAGGCGAATATATTCCCTTTATCGTCTCCTCCGCATACATCCTTCGATCCCTTCCATTGCAGTTTGTCCTCTTTATCGTCTCCTTCTATGACACTGTGCTGGAACTCATAGAGAATCCCCATAGAGTGTCCTGACAAGATGGGATCCAGCACTTATTACTTCGAAATTATTATATAAGGTAAGTTATACATGTGGCTCAACGTACCAGCCAGTTTCCCGTTAAAACATACTGTTTAAACAGGAGTGTTGTAGAACATCCGAAAATATTAAAGCCGGGAACGTTCTCAACAACTTCAAGTTTTTACGAAGCATCTCGCAGCGAATTTGACAGAAGATCTCCACTTTCATGCGTAAAAAGTTCATCTTCATGGACTCTACCAGCGAATTTTGACAGAAGATCTCCACTTTCATGCGTAAAAGCTTTATCTTCACAGACTCTACAGCGAATTTTCACAGAGAATCTCCACTTCCATGCATTAAAAAACATCCTCTTCACAGACCAGCGTCGGCAGCTTTTAAATGGGAAATGCAAGAAAAGTTAAATCAGTACTATTTTCTCGATGAGTCATTTATGCAATCATTATGCAAAATATCGGTTCGAAATATTGTATAGGCCGTACATTTCTGAATTATGAGAGTTAAATTGTAGTGACTACATAAGATTTCTTGTGTGATCACAACTGAATGGTATTGGAAACATGCTGACAAAACATACTACTATGCATATTAGCGCCACTTATCACACCATGCGTGAAATAATCGACTTGTTTCAGCAAACAATTAAAAAGAAATAAAATTGTCACAAGAATTTTTTATGTAAAGATGTCTTGATTTTGGGCACAAACATCAGACTCATACGGCGGAGGTTCTGAAGGTCGTTAACGCTACCGAATGGTCAGGAAACACTTGCCGCAGTGTTCAAAAGCTACAATTTATGTGGTTAATAGCAACACTAGAGGAATTGAAGACACATATTTTAGGTCACATTTGGTCTGGGAGTTTAAGGCTACTAAGGGCTAATGCCAGATTATCAGATTTGAATTATTCTGGAGTTGCGGATGATTTGACAAGCTTTGGAGACTTATGGAGCAGGAGAGAATCAGTGAAACCATGTCTTTGATTTATTTAGAAGTTTAATTTACTTTAATTTACATGAATGGAAATGTACAGTCCTTACGAAGATTTTGCTACAGGAACTACGAAACTTAAGCATAAATGTGAGATGAAAGCTATTGTAAGATACATACTAACTGGACATGTTTCCTGCACAAACAAATAGAGGAAATACCTTAAATTTCTGTAGGCTATTTAGAGGAACTGTATAGTGATCAATTTTACCTGTCATTCCTTATTGTAGATACTAAACGTGTGCACAAGAGCTTAAAAGTGTACAGTATTGCATTTTTCTAATGAGCGAATATTGATTGTAGTAGGAACAAATAAGAGTGAAGCAAAGATAGGTGTGCAAAAAAACTAGTGCAGACAAAACCATTGTACAACAGTTTAAAGGTTGTGTGAGTGTACCAATATTGTCATCTTCTATGTGTTAAACGTGCATTTCTTCTTGCAGTAAATTGGAAAGAAAAAATGAACAAGAAATTGTTGAATGTTTTGGCTCTCGGGAGCCGAACATCCTTTGAGTGTAAACGTGAAAAAAATGGCATAGCATTCGCTGACATGTGCACTCGTCGTTGTCTGATCGACAATTAAATAAAAGAGCATAAAGCAATGTGTGTGGTTCTCTCTGCACAATTGTGCGCATATTTTTCAACGTAAACACTACTGAAATTCGTTTGACAATACTGAAAATTTAGTTTCAGTAGTGAAATATGCTCCTACAACACAAAGCATACTTCCGTTACTTCACAGATCAATAAGTGCAGATGTACACTTTGAATAAAAGAGAAATACACATTTCAGTGTACTCGTAATATTCAAGGGAACAAGAAAAGAGAACAATTCAGTATTGCATTTAGTGAAGAGTAAGCTAGCAAAATATTTTGTGCACATGTGTAGTAGATACGTAGGCAGAGATGGCTAGGTAATCGATTTATTGATGATCAGGTAGACCTGAAAGACTACAGACTTCAAGATTTAACAGGCTTTATTACCGGATTTGACTAGCGTAAGTTAATATCTTTAGAGATAGAAGTTCTTTCTGTGGATGCCAGAATGGTTTTTGGTGTTTTTTTTTCATTATTCTTTCTTTTTCTTGTGATCAAATATTTATTGTTGGTGAGTCATCGAAAAACAAGCACCTCAACTGACGTTTAATAAGATATAAAAATAGAACCTGTTAATAATGAAGACGTATCCCACTGCGGCACTGGGGACTGTTTGATTTAAATCTGTTAAAAATGGTAGTGAAGATCAGAAGTGTAGAAACTATGGTTCGAATAATTGAAGAAAAGTCCTTCACGACTTGTCAGCAGACAGACGTAATGAAATCCCTCTGGTCACATCTAGTGGATTCTATTGTCTTTGTACATTCTTTTCATGACATTAAATGGCAAAAATGAATGGGTCAAGTAAAGTAAAGCCTACATAGTTTCTAAATAATACGAGTACGATTTCATACCAATGTGGAAACTCTCGCATAGAAGTCACAGAAATCTATGCCACTGAATGATGCATTCAGTTCAACTTAGAAAGAAAGTACAAAGAAAATGACATAAAAATACTATTGGAAATACAGTCTGGCATTCGAGCATTCGGGTCTAATGAGGTTAACTCGAAAATAGTTTGGGTCTCTCCAAGAATCTGAATTCGTTAGTAGGAGAAATAAATCATGTGCGTATTCATGGCAAAAAACAGGCAAATAATTCGCGAAAGGGAGATGAGAGCTTGACACTGATTACAGTAGAAAAAAAGGATATTTAAAACTAAATAGGTTGGAGGCTATGATACTTCTTTCGTATAATTACACTGAAATTGAGTCATATGATTGACTCTATCTATAAATTAAATAAGGTTATGAACAGTCTTTGGAGAGAGCACTGTAGCAGAAGTGTACATCCATACAGAATGGGAATCGCTTCAAATCCACCCACTTGGATGAATGAATATCAAGTGCTGGGCAGGAGTAAAAACATTGATAGTGCATTGTTAATATTAAATAAACGCAGATATTTATTTTAATAAATTAACATTAACGATAAAACTAACACACTTTCATTTTTTTTAAATCAACCAGGGAAAAAATTCTTTAAAATAAAAACTTACTACGTTTCAATTTAAGCGCATAAAACAATTGAGCAAATTGTTATACAATTTCTTTCCTTTTCAATTTTCCTTTTGTTTTTCTGTTCAATAAAAAAAGAGGATTAATCGTCATGATACGAAAATTTTATTTTCGTATTTTATTTTTCCATTAAAATCTTTTCAAATTTTTGTTTTATACTCCACAACAATTTCTATTCAATACAAAACAGTTTTTTTTTTGTTTTTTTATTTTAAAAGTCTGCTGTGAACAATTCCACAGAATTCTGTGGTATTTTTTGGTTTTCAAAAAAAACCACACTTGGAAACAAATCCGAGTGGCTTTTTAAGGAAAGACAAAATCAGAAAAAAAATATTATTTTTGGCACAAATTCATGAATAGAAACGAAATTATACGTTTGAAATGAAGTTTAAATTGAGAAATAAAATGTGAAGGAAAACTTCTTTCAGTTTTATTTATACTAGAGGTAAAAGAAGAACAAATTAACGTTAAGTTTTCCAAAAACTTTTTCTATTAAATTTTGTAAATTGAGATTGTGTTCTTTGATAATTAGCTTTGAGGACAAAACATAAAAAAAATTAACACACAAAATTTTGCAATTGGAAAGCAGAATGAATAAAAATAACTTGAAGACTTTATTCTCAACATTAATGCTTGAAAATAAACGTTAATATGTTTGTTCGAATGCTTCTTTATGGGAGCTTTATAAACTTAAATTATATTTAATTGGTAAAATAATACATACGCAATATCTACCAGTGTATCACCAGTAAAATTAAAGCCATTAAATCTGCCTCTTATTTAACCTGTGAATTACCAATGGCAAATAATATATCTTATTGCATTTTCTTTGGTTTTTCATTTATTTAATTGTAATACAATTAACGTTTGGGTTTAAGAATTTCAACATTGTTATGTCCCTTCAATTAAGAAATGTTAAAGAGTTGAACAAACATAAGAATAGAGAAATCAACAACGTAAGAATAAGAAAAAGTCAAGTAGAAGACATCACTTACGCGTTGTAAATAATAAATCTGAGTCCAAGATATTTGCCAGAAACGTAAGAAACTGGACTGGACAGACCGTCAACTCAGATCATATCAGCTGTCAATATCTGTGTCTCGAACGTTGTGAGTTATGGGCTCTAGAACATTTCCAACATAAGCCTTTAACTGGTCAAAGCAAATGAGAATTCTCAAGAAGGAATGATATTTAAGTGTCAGCATCCCCCCGTTATGGCAAGAATCCATTGAAACAAAAGAGGCCAAAAAATGATTCGATTGCAGTTAATAACTTGCCTACGGTTGGGATGGTTGTCTTCATTTTGAAAGGTTGTACTGTCAAAGACCAAGAACAACTGTAATCACACTTTCTGGGTTTGAAAATATTTTGAAGTAATTTTGAACCGAGAAACTTGTGTCAACTGTAATTCTCGTAAATCCCTGACTAAAGGCTTGTATGACATTTTTTTTTGTTTACTATCGTTTTAAAGAAATTGACTTAGTTGCCACTGAGTTCTTCAATTTTATAAATTTACATACAGCTTTCATAGTTTTTTTTCTTTTTTTTTTTTACATTTAATCGCCATTCATTGTCCATTCACTGTAAAATAGTCTACATATTTGTTGTTGTAAGAAGTCCACCAAAAGCGAATCCTACATTATGGCTTCCGGGTTTACAACGATGGGTTTAGTTAAGTTACCTTGCTAGCTAAAGCAGAACTGTAAACCCGTTACCTTCAAATTATTTTCGTTATTACAACTTATAGAAAAAATAAAGTACATTTTTCCAAAAATATGGCAGTGTCGGAGCAAATGCGATAAAACTGCTCACTAAATAAGTTCTTTTTAAAAGCAGTGGCAACGACTGCTTCCCTTTTTTGTTGTATTTCTCATTTTTGGTTTTATATTATAAGTTGCCATATTGAAAATAGTGTATAATATGGCAAGTTCAGACCCATATAACCTTAACTTTACCGGTAAGATGATCCTTAGCTTAACGCTCACATTTTAGACTTATTGGCCACTTATAAGACGAAAAACAATTTATCTGCCCAGTTAAAAATCAATTCCCTTTAGTTAACGCAAGTTGTAAAATATTGTTAAATAAATCTGATATTTCTGGGAAAAATGGAAGTTGGGGGCGGGGAAAAAAAGAGAGAGAGTCTGGTTTATTGATACCCAATATTTTATTAATTTTTTTTATAAATAAAACTCCCTCCCAAAAAACTGAAGAAATGGAAAACAGATTTTGTCCGTCAAAAGCGGACCCTCAAACAGAAAAACCAATTACATTATTCCAACGGGGGTTAACAAATCCAGTATTCCACCCAATGTTTTACGAAAAATTTGCCAGCTAGAATAACAGCCATCCTATTAAGCTAAAATCTGTTCCAATTTATTTGTTTATTTACTCTGCTGTGGACGGACATTGAAAACGAAGTGATTTTGGTTGAATGTACTCTGGAGCAGTTTAGTAAATTGACCATAACTTTCATCGGAAACCAAATTTCTAGATTAAAAGTGTAATGACCGACGCCATATGAGGCCGGTTTCATTTTTCAAAATTACTGATAGTAAAATAAATTACCATGCAAAGCTTCCATAAAAATGTATCATTGGAGTCGACTTTAAACTGCAAGTCCCCCCGCCACCTCCATGCATAATTAACACGAACACAGCATAGTGGTTTTGAGAAATCTGAATCGTAATCCAGACTCGAAGGGTAGTAAATGACATTATGTACGTTATGTGTGTTTATGCCATGTAATAGATATTAATAAGTAAGTAGATGATAGTTGAGATTACAATACAAGATACATTCTAGCGATTGTAGCAAAACTGACAACTTTTTTATAATAAGAGACGAGAAAAAAAAATATTTTTTGTTATAATTTTTGATAACAAAAATGATTCAATGGACAAAGTATTTTCCGTTGGAAATTTTTGAATATTTTATTGCGGATTCTTACTCGGAACGTCAACATTACAGAGACTAAAGTGTCCGTCAAAGATTTAAGAATTGTTTTTCCTTCCAGGAAAAAAACAATGAGACAATATGTGGTTCCATTCGT
>QOCX01006197.1:0-11658 GCA_005959815.1 Sarcophaga bullata
AACAAAAAACCAAACCAAGCTTAAGAAATAATAGAAGTTTTCGAAAATATTAGTGTTAACACTTATAAATGCAGTAAAAGAAAATTTTTTAATTGAATACAGTCAAATCAAAAAGTAAAGAAATAAGTGCCAACTTATGTGCGTTCTAAGATGCAAGTCGTATCGAGTCTACTCTGCCCCTATTATTAAGTTTTTAAAGAGACTCTTCGATATACTCCCCAGAGAGAAGAATTCTCTATGAAATCAGAATTAAAACAATCTGCTACAAGCCACAAAGAAAAAATGCTTCATAACTGTCGGTTAGAGGGTTCTTTGAGCAAAGATGCGAAGTTACTTTCTGAAATCTAATAATCTGTGTTGGAATTATTATCTGAATGATACAACAAAAGTCGCCTGAAGACAAATTCGATCAAAACAAAGTTAAAACTGTTCTTTAGGGGACCTAAAATCCCTCAGTCCGCTACGTATAGCTTTCGCCCTATGCGCTAAAGCCGAATATTTTAAAATAATATTGCATAGCAAACTGAACTGGAATATAAATACACAGTCTAGTGTCAGTCTAATGCTCTTTATGCGTGTAAAAAAGAAAGATTAGGTTATGTTAGGCGGCATACCCTCCTTAAAAAGTAAATTTCCACTAAAGCCACCATTTACATCCATTATACCATACCATAAAGAATATTCAACTCAACTGGGGATTAAATATTCCCTAAAAGGAACCGATTGGACCCCAGAATACCGATTGGACCCCAGAATATTGCTTACATGCTTTACCCAGAAAGAATTCCCGACTATCAAAAGAACATTAACTACAAGACACCACGATACGATTTCTCAATGAGTTTTAGGATATCCATTCCGTATAAAGACGCCAGCAAAAATGGCCGTAAAGGACTCTGTGCAAATTTTCACCAATGGATCCAAATTGAACGGAACTGTTGGTGTCTACATTTGTTTGGAATCGATTGGTATTGCCCAGGTCTTAAAGCTGTCGAAACACTGTAGCGTTTTTCAAGCGAAAGTGTAGGCAGTACAGCGGAACATTACCATACTTTCCGATAGCCAGGCGGTTATTAGGTCACTGAATTCCAACGCGATGAACTCCTGGACGGTGTATAGTTGCCACAGATATCAAAATGAGGTAGCAGAACGATATGATGTCCATGTCGCATGGGCACCAGGACACAATGATATTCCAGGTAATTTCAGAGAAGATGAAATGGCCATAAAACTAACACTGTGGCCTCCGACGAAATCTTGGTTTTGAGAATACCGCTGGGGACCTGCCATTTTATAATTGACAATGCGATCATTGACTCCGTCCACCGCAAATCGGCGGCTTCGACAGAACGTCGCAGAAAATCTAGTCAAAACTGGATATACCGCTTAAACTCCAAAGAGGCACGCTATATATGGTTATCAGGATCAAGACGGCCCTGTTGGAGGCATTATGGGGCACGCCCACAAGGCGTATTGGTCTAGGGCAAGTTCCATTTAATTTCTGTAGAAGCTGCAAAGATGAGGAAGAGGATGAACCAATTCTTCATTTACTAGGAACATGCCCGGCTTTATCTCGAAGGAGGCAAGGGCATCCTGGTGCTTACTACTTAGATGATCTAGAGGAACTGTCAAGTATTGATATTAGCAGCCTGAGTCGCTTTATCAGAAGCTCTGATTGGTATCGAATAGGGGAATAATAGGAAAACTGTGGTTTTACAATGCTCCCTATATGGTCTATGCATGTCCATCCGACATTCTTGTGGTCTATGCATGTCCATCAGACATTCTTGGGTGAATAGCTCCTCTACCTACCGACATCTTTCCTTAATTCGTCATTATAATCCTCTAGCTAGGATAACAACCTAGTTTCTCACATCAACCATGTTGTGTTTGTTAATTTTATCCGTAAGAGTGGCGGACAGATTTTTAAGAAATTCGTCATGACAATTCTATTCACCGAATTTTTAACAGAAGTGTAGTGAGAGGAAAAAGAATGTTTAAACTCGGGGTTAAACGATCGTAATAAATTAAATTGTAAACAGGGTTGCATAATTTAAAAAAAAAAAGTCTTGTCTCTGCATATTAAAACATAAGATTTTAAAAAAATTATTCGCGGTAATAATTTTTCTTTGCAACACCTTCAAGTTTAGTTGCTCTACCTGCTATTAAGGTAGTCCTGTTTCTGTTTTTTTGCTCTTTTTTGTTGTTGTTGATTTCTTAATTATTACAAATATCTACTGCCATTAGAGAGCTAACGAAATAATTAATCTTTTACACTCGAAAAATATGAGAATTTTTCTCCAAAGTACACTCACATCTAAATTCATAGAATAGAACAGATGAGGTGAGGTGAGCAAATTTGTAGCGCCCGATTGATATTGATTTGTGTCACTTGTTTACAATGTTCTGCTGAAATAGTTCAGTGTCTGGTATGAGTGAAGATGGAACACAAACTAAATGAGACAGCAGTTTGACAGATGCCTGTTGACAGGAAACATTCTTTCAGTTTTGAGGGTACTGCGCTAGAATAAATCGATTAAGCTTCACAAGCTAAGGAACAATACCTTACAAGAAGGTATTTATTACAGGGTTTTAATTAATTTTTTTTTCTACCAATTATATCCACAATTTTCGCCATTTTATCCCTTCTATAAACTCCCAAAGTTCACAACGAAAAGTTCCAAATTTCCCTAATCAAGAATCCTAATCCAAAACTAAGCTGCACAAGCCTATTTTTCACTAAATATTGCTATAGGAGAGCAGTAAGTATCAGAAGGGGACTTCAGAACATGAGAAGTCGAAAAACTAGAAAGGTCAGCAGGGCACTGACACATGTGGTGAAAGACAGTCTTTTTCAGACCCATAGCTCTTGCAGAAGTCATTTAACGGCATGCCTACCCAATGGATAGTGGCCCGTAAATATACGATTTAAATGCAGTTGGTACTCCTCTTGAACATACGTATCCTACGAGATTGAGCGTCTCTTTAAAACGACACATAACTGGTCATTACAACCATTCAGTTAGAATTAAGACCTAGCTTCTCAAACCACTTTATGTTGTGTGGTTGTTAATTTTCTACATGAGTGGCGCGACCTACAGTTTAAAGTCGATTCCGAACGGCAGATTTTTTGAGAAACTTTTCCTGGCAATTTACTTTCCATGCCAGAAATATGCTGAGATTGGCGCGACAGATCATACATCATCATCATCGTGACTTACGTGAGGCATCAGCTGCCGCATTTGTACGGCGTCATCCGCTGTGGTGCACCAAATGACACTCCAAAAATGGGTTTAGGCCACCAACTCAGCTTTTGTAGGCGTAGCTACGGTAACAGACCTAGCACACGATCTTAACTTTTTCTTTAAGAATCTACGATTAACGCAGATCTTGTGAGATCACATCACAATGCCTTAGAAAACATCTGTAGCCGATGAAGCAGGTTCTTTCTATTACCAATTATTTTTGATGCTATGCCGCCCGTAACTATGTTTACCAATATTTTTTCATGAGTGTACATACATAGTTTGGTTAAGAACACTTCTTATGGCAATTTGCAATTTGAAAAATTCCTAAATTCTTTCGATTTGTAATTCAACATCAATGAACATGACGCTAAAACGACTTTATGGTGGTCGGCCACCATTTTTTTTTTTTTTTTTTAAGAAAATCTCCTTGGACTTGGACAAATTATTGTCGTCAATTTCTGGTTCTAAAAATCATTTTCAAATGCCTCAACCAACTATAATTAAAGAACCTGTCTGTCTGTCTGGTTGTGTGTTTGTTTGTGTTGTGCTGTTTAAGCGCCATTTAAGTTAAGCTTGTATAACCGCTATTTCAATTCCATAACGTTTCTTTACAGCAACACTTTAGTGTGGTGGCATGACACAACATGAAATTTTATTTGAAATACTCACAACACTCTCGTTTAACCTTCAAATTGTGGTGGAGCTGAGACTGCGTTTAAATGCTGGTTGACTTGACTAACTGGCCGTTGTTTATGATTTTTTTTTTTCTTTTTAATTAATTCCGCTATTTTTGTATTTAATTTATTGATTATAAATACGATCTTAATTAGAAATCTTAATGGAATAAGAATTTATCACTGGATTGTAAAACGCTTACAATAGCAACAAAGAAATGCTTGATGGAAAGCTTTGCGCAAGCGTGCAAGCTTAACTTTTAATAAAAAAAAAAAAAGAAAAAACAAAGAAACGGCACTTGTTTTTAATTTCCTTAAATGAAGTGTTAGTTTACACTAGCAAAGAAATTGTGAAAAAAAAAATAGTTTGAAAAGTAACTTTACAGAAAGTACTTTTGAAAAACTACTTTTTAATCGATCAAAAACGAAAAGGTACTGAGAAAGACGATACAGATTTATTTTAATCAATACAAAAATCATTTGCAAAATATGTTAAAAAGAGATAAAAATATATGAGAAATGGTACTTTTGCAAAAGTACTTTTGAAAAGTACTTCTTATAGTACATTTGGAAAAGTCACTTTTTATAGTACGATTTGGCAAAAGCACTTTTTATAGTACTTTTGAAAAGTACTTTTTTAAAGATCAGAAAAAAGGCTTTGGAAAAAGTACTTTATTATAGTATAGAATAAAGTAATTTGTCAAAAGAACTTTATTACAGCAACAAAAAATAAAATGATTAAAAATAATATACAAAAGTACCTTCAAAAAAAGTACCTTTTTGGTACAAAAAACTAAATGAAAATATTAATGAAGAAATAAACGAGTTTTCATTTTATAAAGCACTAAAAAAAAGTACCTACAGGAAAATACTAAAAAAAAGTATCTAAAAGAAGCACGACCCGTTGTACCACTGGCAATATACAGCCTTTGAATGAATTTTGGTTTGCATGCTATTTGCACAGAGTGAACACAATTCGACCAAAACCATTAGATGTATAAGAAAGCATTTTTTATTTACAATTTTCACGTACAAGTACTTTTTTATAGACCAGAAAAACGGCTTTTAAAAAAGTACTTTATTACAGCAATAAAAAATAAAAGCAGCTAAAAGTACTTTTTTGGTACCAAAAAAAAAAAATAAATGAAAATATTAATAAAGAAATAAAAGTTTTCATTTTATAAAAAACAAAAAAAAGTACCTACAGGAAAGTACTAAAAAGTACCTAGAAAGTACTAATTGTAATAAATTTAAAAAATAAAAGGGTTTTAAAAATAGTACATTCAGAAAAAGTACTTTTTAAAAGTACCACAAATTAATGTAAAAAAAATTAAGTTTTTAGTTCAACACATAAAAAATAAATAAAAAAAAATATACGAAAAATGTCTAAAGAGTACCTACAGGAAAGTACTAAAAAAAGTAAAAATAAGTACCTACTGGTAAGTAATTTTTTATGTACCAAAATGAAAACATACTAAAATCGGAAAAAATGTAATAAATTTAAAAACAAAAGGTTCTAAAAATAGTACCTTCAGAAAAAGTACTTTTTAAAAGTACCAAAAAATAATTAAAAAAGAATTAAGTTTTCATTTCAACACATACAAAAAAAATATAAAAAAAAAATATACGAAAAATGTCTAAAAAGTACCCGCAGAGAAGTACTAAGAAAAGTAAAAAAGTACCTACAGGCTGAAGGTTTAGAAAAATTGAGGAAAGTTTTGAATATTGCTGCATCATCAAACGAACTTAATATAAAATCGAACAAGTGCCAATTTCTTAAGAGGAAAACCACTTTCTAAGGTTATGAGGTACTAAACTCAACACTTTTACCTTCCAAGTTTATTTTGCTTAAGGGTCAGCAGACCGTACAAAGGTTTTGCGAGTTGATCTCTTACTTCTGGAGATTATTTCTGAATTAAGTTGCTATTGCCAAACCTTCGATTTGTTACGCAGGAAGGTTATAATTTAGTGAAGAGGATTTTATAGCTTTCCAATAGCTGGAGGATTCTATGAGATTATAAAACTTGTAGGCTTTGACGGAAATACACGTGAGGTGAGGTGATAACCTGCCTGAAAGTATTCTGAGAATGCAACAAAAGAGTAAACATAGTTTTGATAGGAACCCAGTGTCTGAAAGAGAATTATCTGGTCGCAATTGATTGTACGCAGTTCAGAGTCAGTTTTAAGTTAGGACCTTATAAAGTTGTGATCACGGTCGAAAAAGTTGGGTGAAGGGTCTAGAAGAAGTAACACAGTGGTTAAGTACATGATAGGCAGCTGATGCTATCTAAGTAATAGGATTTATCTTGGTTCTGAACCTCAAGTGCCCGCTTTGCCCGTTTGACATAGAAATTTAGTCAATCGTTATGTACGAAGCGATAGTTTGAAGAAGGTTAGAATTCTTTTCCTGGCTTGGTCTTGATACTTTTTGGTTTTGAAATATTTCCGTTCTTTATAACGTTGCCAGTGTAAACCGTTCACAGTAAAACTGTTGCTGTCATTGGTTTACAACTTCAGAAATGCGTTTGTCAGTCGAACGAAAACATTTTAGTCTCTTGCAAAACCTTATTTTCCCTCGATTAACTGAGAAACGTAACGGAACAAATTGCGGTGGTGTGACAGTCAGTGACATTTTAGTGTTAAATAAATAGAAAACAAAGTACTTAAAAATATAGAAAATATAGAAAATAATACGAAATACATCAAAAAATAATTATAATTTTGTGTTATAAAATCCTATAATAACTGTTTTTCAAAAATTAATCAAAAATTTCTCAATAAAAAAGGTACTTAAAAAATATCTCAATTTGTTGGTTGCACTTTAATTACAAAAGTAGTCTTAAAACAGTGTTGATAAAAATATTTTTTAAATTATTTTCGAAAGTTTATAATAAATTTTTTAATATATTTTAAAAAGTATTTTAATTAATCGAGTTTTTTTTTGTTTTCTTTTTTATCATTTCAGGCTTTTTAGGTTATGACGCGAGCATTCCTTTTGCAGCGTTGGATTTTCTTTTTATAAGGTAAGCTTTCGTAATATTAACTTCTGAATTATTTCTGAATTAAATGTTAAATTTACACTCTCTGCATATGTCTTTCTGTACAAACACAGGATATTTAGTAACGCCTTATCAAAATTAATAGAAAATTTTATTTTTATTTAGTAGAGGAGTTCAATTCTAGCACCAACTGTAGCTGGTATAGGTCTTAACATACAAATCCATTAGTATTCATGGTGAAGATTGCCCTAGTACCGCAAACAATATGATCTATTGTACACACCACCTCAGATTTTATAGGGCTATCCTCCAACACTGCTGCTCTGTAAAATTGCAATGCCTAGCACTGTATATTACACCTAAGAGTTTAATCCAGGGATGCACTAATGCTCCATAAGTTCCAAGAATTTGTTTGCCAAATCTCAGTCTTATATTCACAGAATCCGCATGTTGGGCTGGAGGCAACCTGCCCTAGCAGTTATCAGGATTCCTGGATAATCTTTTGCATGAGTCAGATCTCCTTTTATTGTAATTTCACAACAAAAGTTATGATTGCTTTAAACCCGTTTGGTTTGAGACGAATCTTTGCCTCTTTTTATCTTTCCTTTCAATGAATATGCCCCATGCCCCACATACGGACTCTGTCTGATCCCATCAGCGGCATGCAAGCTCCTTTCCTCATAAGATCGTTTACTTGTTCATTGTTGAGAATTTCTGCACGATTTGGGGATCTAGCTGATTCAGCTTTTGCAGACAGTCTTATATTACCTTCGGTTTAATAGTAACTGAGTACTGCAAAGGGCTGCCTGCCTGCCAGTGTCTGCTATTCCGGTTGAATTGAACACATCTTTCCATAGCACAGACTCCCATTCGGAAGATACTCGCAAGTTTCTCCATGAGTTTCGAATATTTCATTCTAGAATCAAAAATTCCTGTTTCTGTTCCAGGATCCGTTCTTCAGCCATTTGCACACCACCAAACTCTTTTAAGAGAGTAAGCAGTTTCCATGTTTTTCCAGTTATTTTTATTTCCAAGTCTCGTATATCGCTTCCCAAAATCATAGAGTCTAATGGTTCTTATATGGTTATGGCCTATGAAAAGCAATGCAAATCCTTACAAAAATTCCATTACGGTTGTCTAATCGTCGTTCTCACATGCTAGAAACGAACGTGCGTTCCGTTACATTCCGTGAACGTTTGACTAATTCTACCATTAGCCTTCGTAACCAGCTGGCAGAGATGTTCTCTTATGTTTTGTAAGCAGGTTCCTCCCTTTTGTTTAAACTTGAAATATTTTTTCTTTGTCATAATTAAACTTTCTTTCGGTTTTATTTTTATTTTCCTCAGGCCCCTTTTCTTTTCGTATTTTAAAACATCATATTGATGTTAAGGTTGTTCTCCTTTTTAGCTGTTATATCCACTTTTGTCTTTTGTTTTTTTTTCCCCTTAGATATGGCCTGGAAACCGGTAAATACCGTTAACTTAAGTTTTTTTTTTTACACAAAAACACACCTCACTCATACACAAAAATATGCACTCTCAGCGTTGAATGTAAGCAATGAACGCATTTTTGACAGCTTTTTTGAAGGCGAAAAACGGTTTGCAAAAAGAAAAAAAAAGCTGGCAACGACTTTGTAACACAGTTCCTCACTGGAGAAGCCCCAATGTCCTTTGACTATATTTTCTTTAGTAAATGAAACAATTTATGACACCATGTGTCACCCTTAAGGTCGTCTTTGAAGACTTCAAGTGTGTAAGGCTTGTTGACATAGACTAGTGACTTCAAGAAACCAGGTTGTAAGGTAAGTAAGTACCAAGTCGTCAATTTCATGCAAGAGAGTGTCTTTAAGCTTGACAATGTTCTAATGTTTAGCAGTTCTTGAGCCCAAGACTTGACTACCGAGATGAAAATGGATTTTTAAACTCAATATGATTCTCGTTGAAATGTTGTCCTCCACGTGTCCAACAATGGCCATGGCTTAAGCACTGTTTACACGTGGAAGAGTTAACACACTGTCTACTCGTTGTAAGGAAGCATCTTTAAGTCCTTCACTAAAATCCGTCTCTTTGCCATCAATACTGTGCTATTCGCTGCGACATCTTAATGTACCGTAACGATATACTTAGCTGAGGTTGTCCGGTGGCTGCCAAGTCCCCTATGGAACTTCATTCTCACTAGGCGTCTTCCAGCGAAGAGTTTACCATCTACTCGATACTGTGCTATTCGCTTCGACATCAAAAGGCACAGTAGCAATATACTCAGCTGTGGTTGTCCTGTGGCTGCCGAGTCACCTCTAGAATTTCATTCTCACTAGGGGTCTTCCAGCGAAAGCAGTACGGCGTATCTCTTTTCTAAGAGTTCTATACACTCCTTTTCACTCGCTTCTCCTCAACTACAGCGGCAGTCGTAATATACCGCGCTCTAGCACAACTTCTGACTGCTGAGCATAGCTCCGTGTGAGACAATGTCTAGGAAAACATAGGTAAGGTTACACTGCTCCAGTTCATTCTCTTCAAAAAGCGGCGGTTTTACTACTAAGAGGGGAGCATAATTTTCCCGATTATAGAGCAGTTATTCTCAGTCTCTCATCTACAAATCACTTCTGTTATAAAAACTACTAGAAGGTTCCTAAGATGGACTCAGTTTACGTTTTTTACTGCTTATATCCTGTTTTTCCTTTCCAAAGGAGTAAAGTTTATTTAAGATCAGAGGAGCATCAACCTAACGTATAAGCAGGTGGGAAAGTAGAGGTGATTGTCTACTTAATCACAAATTTAATAGACACACTTAGGCCACCTGTGACCCATTGTGATACCACAGTTTTCAACTTTCCTTAATTCCCAAAACTATTCGGAGGTCCTGATGAAGCGACTCAGATTGCCAATGTCCAAGCCCCATAAAACGTTTAGATTGCCGATGTGGTAGAAACTAAAATGCTTCCTTCTTGTCCAGCATAGAACTGGTCATATACCCAGAAAGGTCTTCTCCACTTCCTCGTCTCTACAGCTTCTGCAGGAATTGTTTACCTTACCAAGTGTTCAAAATGCAATGCGTCTTGCAAGAGTGGCTATAATGCAATGGCCAACGACCACATTGAGCAGAGTTTAAGCAGGCTTTTCATGCGGCTTCTAAAAAGTTTTGATCGGATTGTCTGTGCCGTTCTCCCCATGTCCGAAGCCAGTCGTGTGTGATCGATGGAATCTGCTAATACCTTGTTAATTATAAGCTTAAAGGTCCTTAGAGGGATTCCAAAAGAAGAAAATGCATTGTAGAGTTGTGCTGCACTTGCCAGTTGATCCGTTTTACACTTATCTGGAGTATCACTGTGTTCTGGTATTCATAGAATATGGACTTCATGTCGTTCTGCTACCTCATCCAGGCATCTGCGACTGGTTGAGTTCATTACATTGGAATTCAGCGGTTTGATAGCCGTCTACTATCAGAAAATAAGGGCACATGCCGTCTGGGGATACTTGCATTTTCAATAATCCTCCTCACAGCCCGTATTGTCGATACCCCCAGCGGCAGCCTCACAGACTAGGCTTTATACACTCGGTTCCGTGCAAATTTCTTCTATAACGGCTGCATTCAATTCGATAGTAGGCGGCTAATGTTCTAGTATCCTTGCAGCACAAGTTCCCTTTAGCACATGATGAAATATTTCGTTTTTTCTCAAACACATCTTATCAAGTTTTTTCTGCTGTACTGTTGCTTTGTACAAACGCATTGCTCTATCGAACTCGTAAGAAACATGGATTTTATTTTTTTTCGTTCTCTTTTTGGCATAACAAACTGTACAAGAGATTCCGAAATAAAACTCCTTTTTTTTCTCAATTAAACCTCTAAGGGCCGTAGGTTGAAATTTTAAACACAAACAGTGTATGGAAAACCACACCAAATAATAAGCACTAGGCAAGGGGTTAATTTCAATACGAAAAACTTTTGTTTACTTTTCCATCACGTTTAATATTTGTTTTTGCTTTTTTTTTGCTCTCCTTACTGTTCTCTCGATGCATGAATCGACTCCTCTCTGTTTACACAATTCTTTGTAGCTGCTGTTTTATTTCTCATTGAACAGAAACAGTGAGTGAGTGTTTGTTTGTTTGCTTGCTGGCTTATTTGTTTGTTTGTTTGTTTGTTTGTGTGTATGTATTTTGCACTTTAGTCAGTTTTTCTGGGTCAAATTTTTAATATACAAAAACAAAAACAATAATAATAACAAATACAAATAAGAAACGCACATACACACACACACACACACGCACATATTGAGTTAAAACAATATGAAATGAAAATGAAAAACACAATTTTCTGTGGTCATTGTACTCAAGCAATGCTGCTGGTGCAGCAAACAGCACGCCAAACAATACCAATAATAACAATAACAACAACAACAACAGCAACAATAACAATGTAATGCATTTTATATGTTAACAACAACAAGAAGAAGAAGAAAATGTGTGTGCAAATACAACAACAACAACAATAAATAAAGAAACATTTTTAAAATTAAAAAGTGTGAGCAAAACTGTGCATAAGTTTTTGGTTTTTTTGATTTTGTTTTTGTTTTTGTTTTTGTTTTTGTTTTTGTTTTTGTTTTTGTTTTTGTTTTTGTTTGAGTACCAAAATAAAAATGAGTAAGAATTTCTTTTTTAAATGCATCCATGACAGGCAAGTGTAGTTGTGTTGTTGTAAATTAAAACAGTGTGTATCGTATGGCGGATTAATTATAATAAC
>QOCX01006199.1:0-11655 GCA_005959815.1 Sarcophaga bullata
ATGCTTTTTAAAATTAGTTTTTTAATATTATAAAATTAATTTCAAGCTTAAAATGCTTTATAAGAAAATTATTTGTTTTTTACTTAAAGGGCAGTAGTTATGTGGTATTGTTTTTTATTTCATTTTTTTTAATAAACAATTTAAATATTTTTTTTTTTGTTATTTCTTTCTTTTAAATAATTTTCTCTTTTGATTCTTTAATAAATAATTTTATGCCTTCTTTAATTATTTATAGTTTTTTTTTTTGTAGGAAATATCTAAGAAAATGTTTTTTCCTTAAAAAAACTGCAAATAATTTTTTTATTATTTAATAAATTCAAATAAAATATTTATTTATTTTTATTTTAAAAACGAAAGTTAAATGAATTGTTTTTTAATAAAGATTTCTATTTTTTTTTTAATAATTTAAATTAATTGAATAATTAAATAACTTATTGAACATCCAACTTTAAGAGATTTTTTTATTTGTTCTTTAATAAAAAGTTATATTTATATGTTTGTTTTAATCTTATAAAGATTTGTTTTATTTTTTTTTAATATCACTTACCCATATTTATTTATTATTGTTTAATTATTTCACATTTTTATAATTATTATTTTAATTTATTAGATTTATAATTTATTTTAATTTTTTTCCAATTTTATTTAATTTTTTTTTTCATTTTTTTTTTATTTTATTTTTATAGGAAAAACTGTTTTGATTCAAAGTGGTTTGGTGAATGTTTAAAAGTTTTATTAATTCCCCCCGAAGAAGTTTCGCAATTGCAACATTTCATTAAAGTTATAAACGGAGCACCAGTTCCATCTTTCAATATTACGCCGGGCACAACATAATAAATAATTGTTTAGTATTATTTTTTAATTATTTTTTTATATATAAAAAATATTATTGTCTTACCACAAGCAAGCTTATTGTATACATATATAAATATTATGTTTTTTGTTTTTTGTTAACTAAACGAAAGTAAAAGAAAAAGTTTATTTTGTACTTATTTATTTTATTTTTATATACGATATATATTTGTATTTGATTTTAATTTAGTTATTTTTTTATTAAAAAAAACAAACACAACAACAAACTAATTTTAAAAACATGAAAAAAATTTGTTTTAAGTTAAAATTAAAAAAAAGAATTATTTGTATATTTATTTAATAAGAATTTTTTTAACTATTTAATGATAATTTGCACAGCAAATTTTTAATTAAAGTAAATAATTTGTTTAAAGTTTCCTTTAAAGTAGTTTGTTGTTTAAATAATTTAATTTTTTTTTAATATTATTTTGCTAAAAACTAAATAAACTAATACGTTACATAGAAACTGATAAAGGGATACACTTAAAAATTTATTGAAATTATGTATATTATATGCAAAAAAAATAAATTATTATTATTTTTTTTCTATAAGTTAAACGAAGTCGAAACATTTGAAATGTTTTCTTAAAAAAAAAAATAATAAAAAAAATTAATTGTTATTCAATTGTAAATGTTTAGTTTATATATACATGCATACAATAGTAATTAATTATTATTATTATATTACTATATACATGTATATATATATATATAATAATTAATTATTATTATTATTTTTATCACTAAACTATATTTATATATATAATATTTAAAAATTTGCTGGCAAATATATTAAATGTATTAATTTACATTATAAAATATATTTATATATATAGTATATATATATATAACATGATACACACAAACAAACAAACAAACAAAAAAAAAGAAAAAAAATGAAAACTAATGAAAATATTGTGATAGAACACGTTAAAAACACTCCTTTATTTACTTCATTATATATTTAAAAATAATAATAATAATAATAATAATAATAAAACGCAACAACAACAAAAAAAATACATACAACATATGTGAAAAAATAATAAAAAAAAAATCTTAAAATCTCTTAAAAATCCGAAAAAAAATCATATTATTGTTAAATCGTATTTATATATCTATCTATTCATTACAACAAAACAAAAAAAAGAGAAAACAAAACTATTCCACGGCAGCTTTTTTTTACAATGAAAAAAAAAAAATGAAAATAAATGAATAAAATCATTAATAAAAAACAAAAACAACGGATGCTTAAACTCAACAGACTGTGGAGACTTTATTTAATAATATTAAAATATTTATATATTTAAACATATTTATACGTTTTATTTTATCATCATAATCATCATCATCATGATCTTTTACGAAAATGCGGCATTATTTTACCACTTCAATCTGTGTGCTGTGTTCATACAGTCAAAATATTGAAAGCGAATCAACCAACCAAAGTGTGATGAAACTACTCATAACAAAAAAAAAATATTTATTTTCGACGAGCTTTGTTTTATTTTATTAGGTACGTTTTTATTTAATTTTATTTTCTTTTTTTATAAATTTTTTCTTTTTTATTATGTTTTATTTTTTACATGTAAATACACAAAAAAAGAATTCATTTTCAAAAGAAATTGAAGTTTTATTTTTTGTATCAATTTTTTTGGAATTTGTTACATTTTTGAATAAATTTTTTTGATTACAATTTTTTTACTGCATTTATTTTATTAAAATAACACACGTTGTCAAACGTATTTAAAATATAAAAGCATTTCATTTTCTTTCCTTCCTGCTGTAAGACAAATGTTTTTATGCAATCTTAAGCTAATATGAAAATCACTTATTTGCTAAAATATTTTCCTTTTTATGTTTACATATAAATTTTTAATCACCTGTAATCGTTTGTTTTACAAGGGTAGGGGTTTAGAAATATTTTCAAATTATTTTTTGAATGAAAACAAAAAATTTTATTGAATTTTTATTTACTGATTTCTATTTTTTATCGTAAATTTTTTTTTTACTTTTTTGTATTTTATTGCTTCAAAATATTAAACAAATCGTCTATATTAGAATAATTAAAAAAAAATGAATTGGAAAAATATTTTTTTGTTCCAAAATAAAACTGAAAATCGTAATTTTTGCTAATTGCCCAACCGCTTTTTGTATAAATATTATATTTTTGAAGGGCATTAAACTTGTTCAAATATTAAATAAAACCTGAACAGTACTAATAACAATTTTTGAATTTTGCCTAAACTGAAACAGTTTATTAACCATACTATTACTCTTACTAATAAAAAAATGTGTTTTTTCTTTATTTTTTTTTTCCTATTTCTTTGGATGTGATGTGATGATTGGCTGCACAAATTATAGGCAAGAATGCTTTGGTTCACCATTCTTTAATGCTTGCATTGAGGCACTACAATTGCATGAAGAAATGGATAAATACAATGAATGGCGTGATACCTTGGGCAAAAAGTAAATCGGCACAATTATTAACTAACCCATACAACACATACGCAGCAGTTCTATAACTTTTCTGCCCAGTCTGTAACTAATCAACTTCTACACAAATAACATAATATTTTAAATTGTAAAAGAAAAACAAAACAAGTATTATAAAATCTCTTAATATACATGATTACATTAGAAAAACAAAAACAAAAACAAAAAAACAGAAATAGGTACCTAAAAATGTTTGTTTATTAAAAGAAAAAAAATTTGAAAAAAAAACGGATTTGTTTTTAATTTAAAAATAAAAATAAAAAATTAATTGCTGTACTATTTATATTTTTGCAAACCATAAAAAAATATAAAAAAAAATTTAATTGAAAACATATAAAAAGCATAAATTATTTAATCATTTACTATCGTACATATTACTAATGTAAGTATATCAAAAAAAAAAACTTTATTAATAAAAGGTAAACTACCGTTTTTTGTACAGTTATTAAATTATTATTATTTTTTTAGAAATAATTTTTTATTATTTTTTTTAATTTTAATTTTTAAATATTGAATTTACTACTACGAGTATTTCGCAAGAATTGTCTGATGTAAATAAGATTAATAACTTTTTTTATATACAATTTTTATTATTATTTACTTTTTATATGTATAAATTATTTTATTGTCTTTTTTAAGTCTTACTACTTTTTTTTTTGTATAATTTAATAATTTTAATTATTAATTTTAACTATAAAGAACAACATACTATACATATATATATATATTCTGTATTAATAAGGCATTTTGTCTAAATGTTGGTATTAATATCATGTAATGTAATGTAATAATTAATATCTTTAAAAAAAATATTATTGTTTAATTTGAAAATTCTTTGGATCTAGTCGTATAATAAAGATTGTATATTTCAATGAAAATAAAAAAGTCAATAATGTTGTTTTCTTTATGTACATAATAAAGACTGCTGGGTCGGATAATATTTCAGCGTTCAAATCTTGTTCGTTCATTACCAAAACTTTTCAATTCTTATATCGTGGTCTATATTTTACCCAATATCAACTTGTTTCACACTTTAAGATTATGGAAAGTAAAATTAATAAATTAATTAAAGCATTTATCAGTTTCTTCTTTATATTGACAGTCTAATACTACTATAATGCGACAATACAAACTATTTCACACCCTTTATACTTATTACCCCACTCCACTCAATCCCTAATTACTCGACTGAAGCCCCCTTAATATTGCAATGGTAGCAAGGGATTTATTTTATTTACTTTTCCTAGCGAATGGTTATTTGAGTAACAGTCTCGTATAAACAAAAACATAAATTGAAATATACTTAAAAAATGATAACCTAATCCACCGGAAACTCTGGTCTTTTAGACAAGCCTGATTAATTTTGACTGTAATTATAATATAATTTGTAATTGTATTATTGTTACTAATAAATAAATAAAAAAAAATATTTTAAAAAAAGGACCCAATTTCTTTAAAAAAAAATCAGCCGGCAACTTCCTTATGAACAAAGGATGCTTATTTGATTTCATATAATTTTCGTTTCTACTTCTTTATTCCATTTTTAACGTAAATAACTAATATTTTACATACGATGCTAAGGTTCTTGTCTGTGATATGGTATAATAATTTCTTTCAAATGTAGATGCCTCTATGAACGCCGTCATATTTCAATCACTGGCTTCGATTTCTGAACGCCAATAATTTATTTGATAAACACACGAAGAAAACAAACAAAAAGCGACATTCAAACCAATAAGCAAACTTTTGTTTGATAAAAAAAATTTGATTATTTATTAATTAAATGAAAATTTAGTAACCATGTCTCGAAATAATCCAAACGATAGTGACTGTATTATTGAAGACAATAATATAACTTGTATAAATTTAGACGATTCGCAGGATTCTGTGGAATTAATTGATGATGCTGTCCACGATGATGTGGAGGAAGGTGAAGTACCCGACGATGAAAACAATACTAATGACCAAAAGGAAACGCTATGTGAGATAAAGTTTCATACAAGAAATCATTTCGAAGAATTTGGCCATCTCATCGTTGAAACCCTTAAAGAAAAATATGCTGGCAATTACCCAGGCAAAATTTTCGATACCACAACTGAGGAAAACGCGGAATGTGTAATTTTAAAAGTGTTTATTGAAAACATACCCATGCCGCCACCGCTTACTGAGCAATCAACAACTTGCAGCATTAAGGTCGAGGAAGCTTTTGACAAGGAGGACTCACCAGATTTAAGCGGTTTAAGTGAGTTGTTTACGATCGATACCGAACCGGCTCCCATAATACAAAGTGACAAAGTACCTTCTTATAAACGAGCTATTAAAGACGCTTTACTGGACGAAGAAGCAGCCGCTCGCAAAAAACTGAAAGAGGAACAAAATGCTTTGAAAACAAAAAAATCAAACTCATGTTTCAACTGTGGCGAAACTGGTCACAGTATTAGAGACTGCCAGCGGCCACATAATGCGAAACGGATTAAAAATGCCAAGAAAGCTTGTTTTAAAGCAGAACGCTATCATGTGGATGTAGAGCAAAGGTTTGCTCATTTAAAGCCGGGCTGTATAAGCGATAAATTGCGTGAAGCTTTGGGCCTAAGAAAAGGAGAACTGCCGTTTTTCTTTTACCGCATGCGTGTTTTAGGTTATCCGCCTGCCTGGTTAGAAGAAGCAAAAGTTGAACATTCCGGTATAAATTTATTTAATTCAGATGTAAGTTTTAAACAATTTTCTACAAAAATAATTACGTTATAATTATGGTTAAATATTACAGGGTTCTAAGGTGTTGCATTCAGATGAAGATGAAGGAGAAGTTGATCCCGTCAATCATAAGTATAATATATCAAAAATATATGATTTTCCCGGCTTTAATCAAGATCCAGGAGAGAATTTTTTTGATGTAAATAACATTTTTAAAGGCCTTTTTCAGCAGAAGCTACAGATGATGCACTAATTTTAACATAAACATAATGTTTTGATTTTCTATTATAGGATTACCAATTCCACAATGTACCACCTTTTAATAAAATGCAAACGAAAGAAGAGTTTATAAAAACTCTAGGAGATAATGTCCTAAAAGGTTACAAGCGCAAGAAGTTGAAAGATTTTCCAAATGCCAATTCGGATGATAATACGGCAGAAACAACAATACGAGAGGCAACAGATATGGAAATCGAAGATCCTGATGCAACAAATTTAGAGGATGTACAATTTACAAGACCACCACCGCCACCGGAGCAACCACCACCAACGCCGCCACCGCCTGCAACTCCTCCATCATGCGAATCTCCAATAAATGCATTTGAAAGTGAAAAACGTAACTCAACAATGCAATCACCATCACTATTAGAATTGGAAAAGCGAAAGCAGAAGCTGTTGCAAGAGTTACAAGCCAACACAAGTGTGGTGGAAATTGAAGACTCTCTCATAGATGAAATAATAGCACTGGATGATAGCTCAAATAGTGAAGATTCCAAAAGCACGGAGCCAAACAAATTGTCATTAACAAATGATAATGTTAAAAATGCCCTGGAGAAGTCTGGTGACTCATCATCGCTGCCTGAAAAGGATACTAATAATCCGGCAATTACTGTTATTAAAGAGTCTTTAATGGGTACACCGGTGCTTAAATTTTCACCCTATGACAATTTGCCAAAAGGCGATAATTTTAAAGTGGGTGTTAGTGATGTTATTAATTTTGAGAATTTGCCTGATTCAACAGGCAAATATGAACAAATGAAAGAAGTCATTAAAAAAGTACGCACTTGTATAACTAAATTGCAAAGTGAGGAATAATAAACTTTAAGGTTTCTTTGTATATAAAAGCAGCAAAACTAATTTGTAAGGAATTTTAAACAACAATAACAACAAAAAATGCGTTTTTATATAAAATCTTATGATTATTNAGCAAAACTAATTTGTAAGGAATTTTAAACAACAATAACAACAAAAAATGCGTTTTTATATAAAAACTTATGATTAATCATTTTATGCATTAGCCGTTGGCCTCCATAATTTTATTTTTAACATTACGTTTTTTTTAGCATATCTGTGGAAGAAAAAACAGACAAAACACTGATTAAGATTTTAAAATGTAATCACCATTGGAAAAATATGGCCATACTTTAGGCGTCACATATTATTCCATCCAGCATTATAGTACAAAGTAAGTTATTTACAACCCTATAAGTATGTTTTAAACTCTAAAATACACTTTGTTAACAGTGCTCCAAAAACTCAGTCTTTTTGACTTAAAAAGTAATTTTTTAATGAAAAGAATAATTTTTCGCAATATTTTTTATGTTTATTTTCTAAATTTTGTGTATCTGTTAATTGTTAGTAAATATATTCGAAATTTTGTGTTTAATTGTACTATCAAACCAATAAAACATAATGAAAATAATTTTTTCTAGAATAATTGTCTTGTCACTTTTAATGACATGGTAATATCATACGAAATTACATACAGAATTATGTAATAGCGTATGATATTGAATTAAAAAAAATTAGTACCAATAGTTAGTAAGTATAAGTGTAGTGCATATATAAAAAAAATTGAAATATGTATGTATATGTCATATTTAGGAATTCTTTAGAAACGTTAAACTAATTAACCGCCGGTGGTGCTGGTGGTGGCGGTTGATTTGAGCCTCCATTACCATTACTGGGTCCCTGACCACGACCTTTAGTAGTGGTCATTTTTAATACTGATTCCGGTCTTATTAAATACATAACCAAAGCGAATATCATTACCATAGTCATCATGGTAAAATTGCTGTCTTCACCGCCCGGTGTATTTGGTTGGATGCGGTCTGAAACCTGAATAATTAAAAAGTTGTATAATTTAAAGATTTTTATTCGCTAACTACCTATGCAATACGTGTCGGTACACTCTCGCTGATTTTGGCGTATCTATGTAAAGTTTATAAAAGAAAATTTTTAAACTTAATTAGTTTTCAAAGAAAAAAAGAAGTCTATTTTAAACTTACGAAATTTAGAAGCCGTTGCATAGCCATCTCATGGGTCCATATACATTCACAACCATCGAATTCATCGCCCATTTTGAATTTTTGGCTTTTACTTTTATTAACAAAGAACGCTCAAATCTAAAATCCAAAGGACAAAGAAAAAAATGCATGACAATGGGCATCTAGAGTCACTAGGCTTAAAAATTACAAAATAAAGAAAATATATTGTAAAATGATGATGGGAATGATATAACAATAACAGATGATCTGGTGACCATGGGAAAAAACAGTTGATGTGAACATAAACATTACCGATAATACCGAGATATACATGATCGAAAATGAAAAGATGTATTCAATTAGATGAGGAAAACTACATAGGCTTTGGTTGCACTACCTCCTGTATGGTTATTAGCAAAGTTTAGATAAAAAAATGTGGAATACTTAGTTAGACAGTCCAAGAACCAATAGCAATTGTTGGAAGATATCAAAAAGTGTGGAATATTTAGTTAGACAGTCAAAGTTATTGAGGTTGGTTAGGGAACAATTTACGGAAGCCGGCAAGGTCCAAGGCTCTCAAGATGCTAGTCCTTAAAAAGTCTATATACATAACTTACGAACCAAACTCAACGTATTGTTCAACACAGATAAAACATTTAATACCTTGACAATGATTTGCTGGTCTAAATGGCAGGGTGATATGGAGTGAGTGCAATTATAACTTGAAGAAACTATTTTAAAAGTGATAGGTATTCCAGTATTTTTTTAATTTAATAATCTTTAGCATTTAGTAATATGACTTTATATAAAATTTAGTAAGTATACATAAAAATTCGAGATAAAACTCACATTCTGCGTTCTTTTCCTTTATACTTCTACGATTGGTTTGAAATATTACCACAAACTTTTTGGTAATGTGAAGTTCTTATCAACATTTCGTTTCAAATATTTAACAAATAAAAAAATACAAATACGTGTACATGTATATTTACGTTCTGGTTAATTTGCAATACAAAACAAAACAAAAAAATATTAATAATATAAAACAAATCAAACTCAAGTATGACCTAATCATTTAACAGTGATTTAATTTCAATAAATTTTAAATTCATTAAATTTAAATTGTATTTAAATTAATGGATTGTATTCAAATATAAGGATTGAAACAGTTTTAGGCATTTATTGTTACGGCTGGACTCCGGCCACTGGAACAGGCCTCCTTGATAACTAAACTATAATGCACCTACGAATGATCCATTTTATGTATGTAGATCTGTTGAACACTTTTATACATTTGAAAAAGCGGCACTTAGGCAACAGGTACACTCACTATATGTGTCAAATAAGAAATTTTGATAAGGCAGTCGCATAACAATAGATAAAGACGTCCATCGATTTGGACTTAGTAGATATCGTTAGTTTTTGAAACTTTCAGATTTTTGATTAAAGTAATATTGGTCAAATAGAACGCAATTAAAATCACTTAATCATATCACTAAAACAGGCGAACACATAGTGTTTCGTATTATATTGCATATAGTGGGAGTTTTTTATTTGAAGCAATTAATAAACTGGTTCAAGCAGCTATTTGTATTTCATTTAATGTCACCACTTATTTGGATACAAATGTAATTAACAAATTATTTTTTTTTTATTTATTTTTCAAGTCAATGTTTAAACAAGTCTCACTCTACTGCGAAAGCAATGAAAAAAAGAAAACAGCACAGAGCAAAGACAACTATTTCATATTATTTATGTATGATGAAAATAAACAAAAATTCAAATTATGTAATATGAAATATAATAAATATTTTGATTACATGTAAATAATAAACAATTTTATGAAACATAAAGCACAAATTTTAAAGGAAAAGTGCGTATTTTGCAATTAAATTTAGTGTATCGTATACCAAACACATACTATGTATGTTATTAGAGAAATAAACTAAATTTTCTTTTGCCATCTCCTCCATTTCCCTCTCTTTCTCTCTTCACATACCTATACCGTACTTCGTATTCGTATTATATTTTTTATAGTATATTACATGTTAAACTTTAATAAAACAAGTTTTTGTTTTGTTGTTCTTTTTTTCTTCATTTTGTTTTTAAACTGTTTCAAGACAACCACCCCCTCAATCTTCTTACCTGTTTTTTTTTTCTCTTCTTTAAGTAATTTAAACTTTTGATGAAGCACTTTTATGCTGTTGCTGTAAATTTTCACTTTATCTACTGGTTTTTTGTTAATTAATTTGAAATCCTTATTGGTTTTAAAACTATTTTTATCACAAATAATTTTCACTACATGGAATACGTTCAATAACAATAGAAAGATTAACAAAATTACCAATTGCTCAAATATCAAAGACAATGTTGCACCAACAACAATCGACAACAAACTAAAACAAATTTGATGTAGAAAACTAGTTGTAAAAAATAGTGATGCCAGATTAATTCTTAGATAAAGCGTTGAAAACGTTCACACTGTTATCGAAATACGTTATAAATAAAATAATAGAAATATATAGATAATTTAAATAAAATGCCATATTGAAAAATTCTAAACCCTTTATAATATGCATATGATTTGAATTTATTTAATAAAAAGAGTAACTAAATCTTGTTAAACTAAACGTTGTAAAAGCTGAAATAAACCGTGGATTTGAAAATTTCATTAATTTGGCATCACTAACTTAATAATAACAAAAGCTTGTCTCAAATGCTTTAAATAAAATCACTTTTATGACATATAGGATTCCATAGGATATATCCTTTTTATGAAGATTAGGTACACCATATATGTATGCAGGAATCAAGAATATTCCGAAACCAATATTACAACATGAGTACGATTTCTATTCTTGTAACATAAAATTTAAATTGTTCTAACCATTCCAACTGATCTGCCTAACCTCCTGTGGCCACTAACGGTAGTACTGTTTTGTGATGTATATCTGAAACACAATTCGTCTTTTAGAAATATGAATCCCCAAACAGCTTCCTCGGACAATTTATTCACGATTTAGTTACTAGGGCTCAACAATAATTTGTAACAATGGGTTAGTAAAACTAAATCCACAGCCGGGCTTACGTTTCCAATTTTCTTTTAAGAAAATCTATTACTTTCTTTATTGTTTTTGAATCATGCTTAAACTATTTGTACTGTCTATCGATTTATCACATGCTTGCTGATCTCAATCCTGCTATCTGCTATTCCTATGGAATCATCATAGCCAGAGTCTCTATTTGGTTTTCTAAGGTAGTGAAATTATCTCGCTGCCCAAGCCCAATGCTTGATTGGTAGTGGTTTTAAACAGACATCAACAGAATTTTTCTAGACTACATGGAA
>QOCX01006200.1:0-11655 GCA_005959815.1 Sarcophaga bullata
ATTAAATTAAAAACATAAAAAAAAAAACAAAATAATTTAAAAAGGAAAAATTCTCGTTTGTATTTTGAAAACAGATCGTTTTTTTTTTTTATGGATTATTAGCAGACAGGAGCGTGAAAAAAAAGCCATGAAAGAAATGAAAGAAAAAAATTAAGACGTGATGCCTATATGGCCATAAGGAGTTACTTAAAAAGCATGCAGTCAAGCAGCCCGTCAAACAATTGAATACTTAAATAATGAACGATTGTCCGTCCAACTGACAACTTAGCGTATCATTATCAGGTGCAAGGCAGGCAGGCAGGCGCAGGCAGTCAATGCAACTCTTGATGAATTATTTGCAGTGGCTTCAATCTTTCAATCTGAAACAATTGACGATGAACAAACGAACGAATGAACGATTGACGAGTGATGAGAACACAAAATTGGAAAAATTATTCATACATTGCCGCTTGATATACTTGAATGATGATTATGAATTGAATTAAAATTCCTTTGAATTTTATTCACTCTTTCTTTTATTTGTTATTGTTTTATTGTTTTTTTTTTTTTTGTATTTTACAATGGTTACGTGAAGTTCAAGTTCAATTTTCCGCAATTCGTTTGGAATTGTGTAAACAGGAAAATATCGCATGAAAGTCATTTGTGTAGCAAGGATAAGTTTTAAAAGGGGTTTCAATTGTTATTGAAAATTCATTTTAGTATGACTATTTTGAAGTATTTTAGGGCATTTGCCTCTCCTATTAGCTAAAAGTAATATTATAGGTTAGAGTGGCTATTGTGCAGTACAGTAATATCTAATCAATCATCTTCAATCAGTCAATCTCGTGCTTTATTTTCTTTAAAAATCTAAGCAGCACTTCTTTATATATCCACGACAATCTCCGTATGCAAAAACTAACCAGTACATTCGGCAACGATGTCTTCAAATAGAGCTCTAATGCGCCAAATTTCACTTTGTTGTTTTTTAACAAAGGATTACTCCATAAACCGGACTTCCATCCATCGATCTGTAACATAATCGCCTTCTTTTTGCAATAGATGATGGCAGTATTTGAAAAAGGTTTCGCAAGACCGCGTTCATATGCAAAAAGATTTGTTGGTGTTGGTAGGGAATCATTTACCATGGTCTACTCCTCTAAATACTGTTCATAAAATTCTTAAGGGAAACTTGCCCGAAAGTCATTCCTAACGGCAGCCATTTTTTTTTTTTTTTGGTGTTCATTCAACTAAATTCCTACGCCAACTGCCTTCTCCATGTTTGCATGGGTCTTCCAACACATATTAGTGATCAACATTGCTAATAAGTCATGATTTTTTTAGAGGGCATTTGGGAATTTTCTCCATCAATTATTAAACGGGCAAGCACGAACGTCAATGAAGGAGATAAGTCACTCGTTTGATTTATTTTAGCAAGCGACGTTGTGGTGTATAATACGGATGACCCGCCAACTTCTGTGACTGTCGTGTCCAACATTTTCCTAGTCTCAAGATATATTTGAGAAATTAATAGAGATTGGAAGACCTCTCGGCTTTCTAAACGAGATGACTGAGCGGTAAAGCAAATCCGCAAAGCGTGATTATCTGAGAGCAGCGGCATTCTAGGAAACTTCAAAGCAAATTCGTGGCAATGCCACCAAACTATTGCCCTAATTTTCTATAACAGAAATTCGAAATGAGCTCGAATCTTAGGATTGACGATGTGGTATCGAATATAGGCAAGTAGCTTAAGCAAAGCTTGGCCAAAAGCGGTTTTTATGGGGTTACCATGTGTTTTAGTTACTGCCTATAGCGTGTCAGATTCATATTCCTTTTACCCAGTCGAACCTAAGTGGTTCAGAATTAATTTGTGGGTAATATTCAGCTTCTGGGCAATCCAAAGAGGTGCATGGTGTATTGTCTAAACTGCTGGACCACAAACCTAAGCATACAACCAAATTTTTAATCATTGTTCGTTCAAATAAAAGAATAATAATTCATCCAAAAACTTTTCCAACTCCCTGAGGTAAAATGCTAGCCATAGCATTCCTCATAGGGAAACAGTGAGACTGAAGGGGCTATATTCTTCACCTTTACATCCACTACAATAGCTCGAGATATTTTTCTAGAGAAATTTGTTTCTAGGCTCTAAATTTTGCAACCCTATCGTTCTAGAACTTGCTACAATAGACGAATATCTTGTTTAGTTGATTAAAAAGATAGGCGAGATGCTTTGAATTTAAAAGAAAATGTTCTGAATCGATTGGACGCTTTTTCCGTGTTGCAGTTTTGACACCAAATTGGAGTGAACGAAGCTAACGATGTGATTGATTGGTTGACTGTATCGCCTTATATTTTGTAGCACAATTAGTCCAAAAATAGTTGGAGAAACTATGTGCAGAATACTAAACTGCGATTAGGCTCTTCTGCCTAAGGCCAAGGCATTATATTTAAACGACTCAAATGCTTATCGTATGACATGTTAACCCATATAAGGCTTACAAAGGCAGATTCTTATCATCCTCTTAAATCCTGCATCTTACTGACCTGCAGTCAGACTCAATCACATGTACATACATACGTACAGTGTATGCAATTAATTAATTACTTTAAATAAACACCGTTTGTTTTGTTTTTTTTTACTGTTATTTATTTATTTAACAGATTATTTATTTACTTTTTTTAAACTGTTTTTTTTTTCGTTTTTGGTTTTTGGTTTAATAAAACAAAAATAATGAAAATTTTTTTCGGGACTCTTATTGTTTATTTATCTCGTATGATTATTATTATTATTGTTGTTGTTGTGTTGTTATTGTTATTTTGCAAATATTTCTTTTTATTTTTCTGTTTTTTTTTCGTCTTTTTCGTTTACGTTTATTTGTTTCATGCGTCCAATGACCACAAAACGTGATTGAAATTTAAAAAAAATATGATTTTAACTACAACAACAACAACAGTAACAAGATAAGTAGAAAATGTATAATTAGACAAGCCGATTATATGCTATGCTACCTTTCATCAAGCCATAGTGACAACCAAAAAATTGAATAAAAAAAAATTGTTTGGCTAGTATTATCGGCTTGATTCGGAATTCTAGGCTGCTTCTATTGCTTTCAAATTTCAAATTCAATCAATATTGGCATATGAAGATACACAATCGCTTAAGAAGTAAGTTCATAAGCAACTGAAAGCCTCAACGCAATTTCTGTCTCTTTCATTTGATTTCAAGTTGTACTAATTCGATTCGAATACTTTTCTGATGCAGTGTACCAAAATATTACGCGGTTTTCATTGAAGAGCTGCTATAGCATTTCACGTTTATTTCTGCAAATTCGACTGGATCGCACTGTTTCTGTTGTCATGGGGATTAATTGGAAACCAAATTAGGCCAGTCCACTTATAGGATTTCTCCTCTTTCTTCTACAAATCTTTAATTCGTCTGAACTGCGCTATTAATGTGGTCATGGGAACTTATTGAAGTGAATTGCATCTTCTTAACAGAGATCCCTGCCAAATGATACCAGAATCATGCCTCAATAATTCACAATTAATTGCTAAAAATAAAAACAAAATCCTAGAAGAGATATTGCAACAGGTCCTGCAACATGTCTTGCAACATGTCTTGCAACATGCCGAAATCATACAGATGTTGCGACAGTATTACGTTACAAAAGTTCAGATCCTGATAATATCGCAGTCGCGGTAGTCTAATAAGTAGTGTATTGGCTGATCAGATGCAACACCGTGGTTCAAATCCCAGCTCAGGCATCTCGAACATAACGAGGTATGAAGAAAAGATTTCTTTCGGCGATTTCTGCTCAGCAGTTTTATGGCAAAAAGACGAAGAGTAAATAAAACATTGCCATGAAAAGTCCCTTAAAAATCTATTGTTCGGAGTTAACCAACATAGGTCGTGATCCTGACTGAAGGGTTGTAATCACTAACTAAGAAAGTAATTAAGTGGCTCGTTGCTTTGTTTTAGTGCCTTTAGTTAAGTTTTTCCACCGATTTTGTTGTTTAGAATAATAGGGTAGCCACTTTTCTATTGGGTTGTTGTATTGGATGAAAGTATGGAGCAACTGGTGCATGGTGCAACTGATCCATGGTGTACTTATCCATAAGAAGACGATGAAATCGTAAGAGATTAGAGAGACTTAATTTTGAATTAAACAACAGTTATGAGAGAATCCAAAGAGAATTATATGCACAATTACTTCTATCGGACTGCCCATCTAATCCAAACCAATCTACAACTCAAGTCAGCGTAGGGTATACGAGATAATATTTTGGAAATATCTTGTTTTTGTTTACTAATTTGACATTTCATCACGCGATTTATTATGAAAATGAATCACACAATAAAAATCTAAGAATAATTCAAACCAAAAACAGAAAAATCAAAACAAATATTTCTACTCATGACTGGAAAGGACCAGATTGGTTTAACAAATTATTTGACAAAAAGAAGAAGAAAAAATGTTAAGAAAGCGATACAAAAAAATAAAATGTTTTTCTAGAATTTATTTATTGATTGCAGGTGAGAAATTCTTAATTATTAATTACTGGCGGACAATGCATAGAAAATAGAATTTTTTTATGACTTTTCATCATATCAGGATAAAATGATGTTCATCAAATTGGTTGTCAAACCAAACAAAAAAAGTGATAAAAGCGATAAAAAATTTATGATTTTCAAGAAATTATTTAATGGTTGATGGTGTTAATTATTCAAATTTTTATTGTTTGTAAGAATTTCTTAAATATTTCAAAAAAATTTGAAAACTTATTTGAACAAGCAATTGATCTTGTGACTATTATTGCTCACCCGGCGACAAACAATACATAGAAACAATTTTTATGGAATTCTGTGGAATTAAGAATATTTTCCACAGAATCTATTAAGTTTTAAGGAGGAATAACAATTGTATCACGTCTTAGATACAATGTCCTGTGTGATTTGATGGGTGTTTGATGGAAGAAACTTCTTCTGTGAACTGCTTAAGGGCGATCTCTCCAAAATGAAACGAAATTATACAAAAGTTTAAAGTACAACAACATAAAAGAGGTTCACAAAACTTCCTTAAGACAAGTTCAAACAATTAAAGTGATGGTTTGGATGGCATCTCAGCAGAACTTTCCAAAATGGCATATACGAGCTTCTCAGTTTCCATTAATTGCTGGTAGAATCTAGAACGCAGGAGCCATGCCATAAAAACGAAACATCAGCAGGATTTATCTAATCCTCAAAATAGTTGAGAGCCAAAAAAATAGTACAGTTTTCGGGGTATAAGTATCCGCAACATTAGATCATGTCGTCCATCCTTGAGCTCAAACAACAAACGTGAAACTTTTATTAGCTTTCGAAAGGAAAATTCTCTGGTCCTTACATGGACGTGAGGCTACGATTCAAAACCCAGATCGAACGTGTCCAACAAAACGAAATATGAGAAAATATTTCTTAGGCGACTTCCTCTCAACATATTTCTGGCACTAACTCTGAGAATAAACACAAATTGCCATGAAAAGTTGCTCAAAAAAAATTAGTTGCTTGGAATCTACTTTAAACTGTAGGTCCCATCACTTATGGATGAAATTGACGCACACAACATAAAAGTTGTGAGAAGCTAGGTCATAATTCCGACTGAAGCATTATAATGATCAATTATGTACGTATGTACATGCAAGTGCAAGGACTCTCAGCTCAAATGAGGTAGACAGGGGAAATAGTTACAACCTCTGCTGGATACCAGGTCCTGTAGAAGTTTACGGCAGAAAAACAACTTAGCAGGAATGGAGTTTCCATGCCTCTGATATGGCCAGAATCTTACTGTGGAGTAGGCAGAAATAGGCAAAAGAAAGAATGGAGAGAGGCAGAGACTATTCTTAAGCCAAGAGGAGATGCTGTAATGTAAACGTTTGTTGGACAACTGCAATAAGAAGAGTTATGAGTCATGTATCACACTACTCAAGAGCAGCCTTATGTTCGTGAACGGCATTTTGATCGGGCTCTATAAACTCAAAGAGCTCCTTGTTCACAATCGCAAGTCATGTTGAAGTTCACAGCAATAAATAGGCGGATGAGCTTATGAGAAAGGGACTTCCAAGCTGTTTATATTGCCAGAACCTTTACGTGGAGTAGGAAGGAATATTCCGAAGGTAATACTTGCCAAAGAAAAGATGAAAAGAGGTAGGAAGTTTGCTCAAACCAAAGGAATACAAAGTAATGTAAACTTCTGTTGGCTAATTGCAACAAGCAGAGACTTGTATCCCGTACCAGGCTATCAATCATGCATCAGGAGCACCCTAAGCCAATCACTGGTAGACTCTCGTTCAGTAAAGGAATTCCTTAGACCCAATATGTTGTTTCTGTGATAAGGAGAATATATCGCTTTAATAATCAAAAGAAATAATAAAATTTATCTAAAATAAGTTGACAATGAAATTTGTTTTAAGTCACCCACAATAACTGTCTTAAACGTTTTACGCTTTAACACCGTTTTGCCTGATTTACTACCGGTTTGTAAAAAGTTTTTTTTTTTCTTCAGGCACAATATAACATCACTTAATAGCAGATACAATAACTCAACTACTTAGCCATTGAATGCTACTCAAAAGCCTTTTCAAGTCAATGATGTTGTTGTTGGGTTCTGGTGAAAAGCCCTTTAACAACAGTCAACCAACAACAATTCTTTGTAAAAAATTGTCATAAAAAAAAAATGGAAGAAAAAACAAAATGATTGTTGTTTTCATTTCTTGTTAAATAGACTGTATTGTTGTTGTATTGTTTGGCAATTTGTAAGTAACGATGCATTTAACGCAAGTACTTGTATCAACAACACAACTTCAATTCAATTTTAATAACAACATCAGCAACACGTTTCGAAATACGAGTATTTTGCTGTTGCTACACATGACTGGTAATATAATCATCATAATAATGCGTGCATCCAACCATTCATCCATCCATTTAGCCAACCATCGAGCCATTGAAAAACCTGACACAGAATATTTGTTTGTTCACTACTCTGGTGAACAAAGGAACTCCAACAGTCTCCAACACCACAATCGTCATAATCATCATCGTAAACAGCACTCAAAAGCAGGAAGAGACCATAAAAATGAATTCTTTTTTTTTTGCCTTTTTTGCCAGCCTTTATTTCACACCAGCCTGCCTGTACTTGCCTCATAAACAAAGCGAAAGCATTAAGACAACATATCTTGACCTTGAGTTGTTTAAGTGGGGAAACACCCCTAAAGGGTTAAGAATAATGCAAGTAACGGTTGAGTTTTTTTTTACTTCAAGGAAAAGACAACGAAAATGTTTTCGATTTTGTTTTTGGGTAAGCTAAACTTGTAAGGAACTCTATGAAGCTGAAACGATTTGATTTTTCTTAGCTGTCCATAGTTTCTAAAAGGATCATAAAACCTGAATATGACCTTGAAATGTAGATCTGCTTAGAACCAATTTCAATAGAGGGTTCTTTATGCAAGAGAAGACATTTATGCTCGTACTAATGCAAGGCCTCTGCATAAAAAATGTAGAAATTCAGCATTAAAAATCTACCAGGAGCAAAGTTGAGTCAATACTCGCATTTATCGGTCCGTAACTACTACTGACAGATTAGTCAGACCCGATTAGTATATGGGGGACGGCATTAGAACCACAGAAACTTGAAAGTGTATTCTTTAGGCATTCGTTCTACGTGATGTAGGTGCGAGAATTACTGAACCCAACATGAATGTGGAAATCGCCGTAGTCTAATAGGTAGTATTAGATGTGAGACCATGGTTCAAACCCCAGGTCAGATATCTACAACAAAGTGAAATATGAAAAAATATTTCTGCGGTGACTTCCGCTCTCAGCAGATTTCTAGCAAAAGCTCTGAGAGTTGAAATAAAATGGCTTTTAAAAGTTTCTCAAAAATCTGTCGTTCGAAGTCGGCTTTAAACTGCAGGTCCCGTAACTCATGTTTAAAATTAACGCACACAGCAACAAATAGTTTGAGAAACTAGGTTGTAATCCTGACTGAAGGATTGTAATGTATGGATTGGTTTATGTTAGACAGTATTACAACTGCAGAAATGCGAAAGTGTGGCCTTTAGACGTTCGGTCCACGTGATTTAGGTAGGGGAATTATTGAAACCAAAACGAAAGTCGAAAAACCAATGGGTATGTGGCCCATCCTATTCAATTTTCAGCTGAGCTTAGATAAAGGCAATTAAAGATGCCAAACTTGGAGACCTAATTAGGCCAGTGCACTTAAAGGATTTCTTCTCTTTCTTCTACGAAGCTTTAATTCGTCTGGACTGCCCAATTAATGTGGTCATGAGGACTTATTGAAGGGAATTGCATTTTTTTAATAGAGATTCCTGCCAAATGATAGCAGAATCATGCCTCAATAATTCTCAATTAATCCCTAAAAAGAGGATTGCATTAGTTTAAAACAAATAGAGGAATCCTGTACAAATATCAGCATCCCATCATTGAGGAAAAGAATGGCACTTTTGTCAGTCTCTTTTCAGAAGTGTTGTGGGAAACGGGGCCACTAATGTAACAGTAAGCAGGGGATACGCTCCTACTGTGGTATTAAGTACTCCACGCTTGAGGGAAAGATTGATTGAATGAGGATAGAAAGGCTATTCGATGTATTGACATAGCAAACTGGGGTAAAGCAGGCTAAAAAGGCCCTGAGAAGTAGGTAAAGGACCCCACCCAGAAGCCCAGTAGGAAAAATATCATAATCTTACAATATCACACTGGCGCTTGCAGGAAAAAGGAGGGGACAACCACGCATACAGCCTATGAATGCCTTGTGTTGACAATTAATGAAAGGTGACCTTAAAATCTTGTATTCGACTTGAAGGAATTCTGCATGTGCAGAAAGAAGGAGGAGCCAACCACGCATATAATCTGCATTGTGTTGGCAAATATTTGAAGACGAACTTTAAGGAATTCTTTAAAAATAATTGGAATTTGCAATCATAAATTCAACATATTTCTTCCCCTAATCGATAGTATTTTCCGTACAGATGATGTGTTTATTTTTCCACAAAAAAAAATTTTTTTATTTGTTTAAAGAGAATTTTGTTTTACGAGTAAAATGTCATCAAACAAACATTTCCAATAACTAATAAAATTATTCATCAATCATCAATCCTAGAATTGGTTTTCAAAAGAAACGCATTCATTTATTGAGATACTTTCCATGATGATGATGAAATGATGAAATGATGAAATGAAATGGAAAAAGTCCCAAAAAAAAGCCACAAAAATTTATGCAAAATTCAAAACGTTCCAAGAAATTGTTGTTGTTGTTGTTTAAAGCACAAATATATGTGGTGTCATCCAATAATACATATGTTGGTAGTAGATCATAAAAGACATGCCGACCAATATGCCCATATTGGTAACATATTTAGCGTTTAACAATGATTATTAATCGTGTGTTCATTATTTCCATTTCAAAAGGGATCTTTTTGCTCTATTGAGTCATGGGAAATTTATTAATTTTTTTTTATTTTCTGATATTCCGTTACGATAAAAATACAAAAAGGCATACAAGTGTACACATGTACGTATATTATATGCATTAGGGCGGTACACATTTAAGTATACTTGAAACGAACGCATGTGTTCCAAACCCATATGTATTCATTGGTCATCTATTTACGTACGTTGGTTCACAATTTCATACGTAATATATTGCCCATGTTTGTTAGATTTGCTATGCTTAACGAATCTATAATTTGGCAGACAACAATAAGAGAGTAGGACGTGCTATGCTAGTCTCATGATTACACAAAGTGAAAAGCGAGAACAAACCTTTCCTAGTCGAACATTAATTGTGAGCGCTGTTAACAACAACAAGTAAATTTTACTGTTCCCTGTGATAGAGTGGCTTAAGCATTTAACTTAAAATCCGAAGGATTCTCGAATTTTAAGGAAATTAAGTGGCTTCACCACAAAATTATTCACCCATAAGTCTCCTAACCTTTTGAAAAGATAACATCAACAACGAACATAATAGAAAATTCAAGCCGCAAACTAATTTATACACGCAATACACCAACAATACACTTCATAAAGGGACTTTAATTCAGACAATGAATGACACATGGCAACCCTAACATCCTAGAATCTGTTACAGAGGACAAAGAAAACTAATTAACACCATAATTATTCCGATTGTCTTTGTTAATTTGGATATTATCCACTCGTTTTACAAGGAGTCTCAATCTCTTCTATAAAAATACAGCTGAACAGTATACATACACACATAATTGGCCATTACAAACCTTCAGTCAGAATTACGGCCTAACTTCTCACACCAATTATGTTATGTTGGCACCTACAGTTTAAAGTCGACTGCGAACAACAGATTTTTTTGAGAAACTTTTCATGGATATTTTATTTCAAATCTCAGAGCTTTTGCCAGAAATCTGCTGAGAGAAAGCCGCCATATTTCGTTCTTGATGTCTGTCCGGGGATTCGAACCCTGGCCTTTCGTCTAATAAGCTACACTACCCTACTAGGCTACGACGACTACAAAACAGAATTTAGCAGTGAAAAGGAGAACCGAAAGGCTTCTGCCCTTAAGTCGCAAAACCCTCAATAGCACAAAAGGGACTATAACGAGCCATTGTCCTTTTGGTAGGCATGCTGAAAGAGTTGGCATTGCGGCAAATGCAAAATTTGTAGAACTGAGGTGAAAGAAGGGATTGTGTCTCACATCAGGTGTCAGGGCTTTGCTAAGGTTTCTGACATCCTGGACAGAGTCATCAAATTTGAAGATTGTTGCAATAACAAGGTTCATTTTGGACTCGGCTTCGTGTCCTCTTGGAAATGTTTGAGCCACGCATTAAAAGTTGTTTGTGGTACCACAATGAGCCCATGCGACAGATATGTTCATATGGTGCGTGACAGATATGATCATAAGGTTCGATTCTCGCTTGGTTCTTAGGCATGCAATGAAGTCAAATTGCTCTTGAGAGCATAGCTTTTTCAAAAGTAGACTAGTATTCTGTAAAGGAAATAAACCTCTTCTAACATGGCCATTAGCTACACAATTGCCCAAAGTGTGTCTGTGGCTGGAAGAGCCCCTATGTATTGTTCAAAACTAAAGAAAGAACTTTATTGCTTTGGAGCCACCCTAATACATCGTTTAATTTGTAATAAAATATTCTGGGAATATTAGAAAGACTGATCATCAAGTGTACGTACTTGCGTTTCAATATTTTGGGCATAAAATCATCATCGAAACAGAAACAGAAATTCTGAATAAAAAAAAATGAAGAAGACTGGAGTCATAAATCTTCATAAATAATGGTAATTGAGCGTGTGTCTTTGACTTTGAGAACCAATGATATCCAATGAAAATGATAAATTTTTATAACAAAAATATTGTGTGTTTGAAATCAAAAAATTTCTACAAAAAAAAAAAGTCCGGCGTAACGTACGTACGCTCCAACGTTCGCAAGAAAACCGCAAAACGTGTGGCCAAATTTTATCGCAAAACCATTACACACACTCGCATATATTTTTCAATAATTTCAATGAAATTTATTATTACAAAAACAAAAACAAAAAAATAAATTGAAATTAAATTAAAAATTAAATTAAAAAATAAAATCAAAATTAATTTGACGACATTAAAATTGGGTGGAGATACGTATTGTATG
>QOCX01006205.1:0-11452 GCA_005959815.1 Sarcophaga bullata
GCAATTATCCATACTTTATGCTGTCTTGAGAACTTTTGTATACGAGAACGTAGATGAGCGATGGTGCTCGTAAATAAATACCTATGCTTAGAGTTTAAGGTTGGACAATCTAAGGTCAAAAATGGACTGATAAACATATACTCGTATAGTGATGGAGAAGACAGCAAAAGAAGGAGGTTAGACCAACTAAACTTAGCTCATTTAAATAAATTGTTTAGAAAACTTTAAGAGTGACCTTATGTTTCCCATGAGGACATCAAAAATAAACAACGTGAGTCCTCTTTAGTAAGAATACAATACAATATTCAGACTTCCAGTGCCTCTGTGACTATAGTAAAAATAATAATCAAGTACGTGTGTGTTATCGTACACAACAGAATAAATCCTTTAAACGTGTATTTGTTAGTTGCTTATCTGTTCAGCCACTTACTGTGTTCACCATTCAGTTTAACTCAACTCTGGCAAATATGCATAAATTTTACACTAAAACGTTACGTTTTTTTGCCTCTGAATGTCCTGTTGCTCTTCGATTTTTAAAATGGCTATCAACACGCACACCCACACAGACTCACACGCGAACACGCCCTCTTTCTCTGAGATGATTCATAGAAAATCTTGTATGTGTGCGTGTTATCCAATTCATTGCCGCTATTTAGGCCTTTAATTGATAATGTTGAGTGGTGCGGCATACAAACATACATATCCTACAATGCTCTTTTACTTATAAATGCTAGTTAGCTAGCGCTGGCGTTGTGGCTATGGAGTATGAAGTATGGAGTCTGCCTTTATGTATGCCATTGTTTATACCGTTATTGTCATTGTTGTTATTGTTGGCATATTTAACCCATTATTTTAAATAAAAAAAAAAAAAAAAAAAGAGAGAGAGAGAGAGAGAGAACGAAGCAGAAAATAAAAATGAAGAGCAAAAACTCTTCAATTATGGTAGAGTTTTAGATGTTGGTTTAAACGCATGAGTGCCTGTGTGTGTATGGAAGATGGTTATTGTTTATATTAACCGTCAGCATATGTAGGCAAAACTATATAAAATGGCTTTGCATGTAACACTAGTGCGACTTAAGTTAGGGGTAAAATTTAAATCGAGCCTCTAATCATAGAAGCGATTGAAGCAGTACAATAAGCAGGAAGATTGTTTCGGAAATTGAAAACTTAGCGGTATTTGCATTGACTTTTTAAAATTCTATTGTGGTTCTTGATTTGTTAACAATTTAAGAAATTAGTTTTGCACACTGGATTAAAGCAATGCTGCTCTCATTCTTCGCAATTGATTACTGCTAGATGGGTGAGATATGTTCAGAGTGAGAAGGATTTACATGCAGTGTCTCATGCCAGTTTCAGCATTAAGCTACAAATTCCCAAAGGTTGACGGAACATATCGAAATATTTACCGGACTTCAAAGTAATTTCGGTAAGCATTGATATTTATGTGCTAAAAACATACGTATGTACCGTTACGTTGCGTGAACGTTTGTCTAATTCTAACTTTAGGATTAAACGGCTCATATGAGTCTACTCCCACACAAAACCTTCAAAATGCAGAAAGCAGTAGGTGTGGAAAGCATAAGACATTAAGTATTCATCAGGAAATCCGCTTCATGAGTATAAGCAAAGCGAAGTCCACATTGTCTAGGAGGTAGTTTATCGGTTTATCAGACACGAACCCGTGGTTCAAACCCCAGCTCGGCAGGTTTAAAATAAAACGAAATCTAAGAATATAAATCTTTCGGCAACTGCTTCTTCAGCAGTCTTCAGGCAAAAAGCTCTGAGAGTAAATAAAATAGAAAGGAAAAGTTTCTCAAAAAATCTGTTGTTCGGAGTCAATTTTAAACTCTAGATCCCGCCACTCATGTATAAAATTAACACACACAACATGAATAGTGTAAGAAACTAGGTTGTGATCCTGACTAAAGGATTGTAATGAACAGTTAAGAAACTAAGCGAAATCATGCTTCAAGTTCATCTAGTCAATTGAGACGATTGCTCAAGTTATCTAGGCAGTATAGGGACAATGAATAGCAGCACAGACCCAGATACAAATAACTGGCTCAGCAAGCTCTCAAATATCTGGACAAATCATGATTAAAAGATTTAAAACATGAGTATTTTTGAATAAAATCATGGAAAACTTATATGCAGGCACATATAAGAGGCTCAGGAGCTGTATGGATATGGCGACTGAACATAATCAATAACAACATCCATGCACTCTTTGGACAAAACGAAACACAAAGTATGGTTGTGGAATTACCACACCATCGCCGTAGTCTAGTAGGTGGTGTGTTGGCTTATTAGATAGGAGGCCACGGTTTAAACCTAACCTGACATGTCAGATATCGCCAACCAAACGAATTATGAAAAAATATTTCCTCGGCAATTTCCACTCTACGAGTAAAATAAAATTGCCACGAAAAGTTTCTCAAAAATCTGTCGTTCGAAGTTGACTTTAAACTGTAGGTACCGCCACTCATGTATTAAATTAACACACACAATATAAGTGGCGGTGTGAGAAACTAGAGTGTAATCCCGATTGAAGAATTGTAATGACCAGTTATGTATGCATCTGCTGATGAACAATGCTGTCGAAAGGCTATTTAATGGTTAAAAATGCGTTTGCTGAACGTTTGCTGAACGAAGGTAGTGTGCAATGTTGTGTGTTGTATCCATAAGTTGAAGAATACATTGAAATGAAAGAGAAAACCTCTTGAATAGTGCATAGAAGAACCCTCTTGAATAGTGCATAGTACTTCCAGCGGACGGTAGCCGTATAAAGGTTCATATTAAGTAAATCAGCTCAGTGCAACCCTGCAACGTAGGAAGTAAGTAATAAAACTGCAGACCAAAATGACTGTCCCGTGGAACAATGGAACATTATGGTTAGGAATACACCATATCCCATGCTAACTGGCTTATTCATTTCTCTTTTAATTTGTTCGTTTCCAATTATTCATTATCGCTGCATAAATCAGTATTTGTAAGCCAAAAATTTTCCTTTAATTCTCTTTCCCCCAACATAACAAAGTCACTCTTAACTGCTATGCATTTCTAAACGAGCCGCATTATTGTTGTCACTGTTCTTGTTGTTGTTGTTAATATTTTTATTGTTTTTTTTTTATAATTTACAATACACAACACCAGTAGTGTTGGTTGCTGGTCTACATATGTTGTATACGATAGCAACAACAACAACACACCGTTTGTTGACATAAATTGTTGGTGGTTTGTAGTGGCTGTTGTTTGTTGGTTGTTGTCTCCAGCGGCAGTTGTGCTGAAGAAGGTGGTAGAGAAGGTTGGTGATGGTGTTGGTTACAAGCCTTAATAAATTAACAAACACCACCACCACCACCACCACCACCAGACAGATAATATATCCTTACTGGCTCTTGTACTTGAACACAACAATACACACATATTTTATTTAAGCATAGACAAGAAGAAGTTGGCCATAAAAAACAACAGGAGAAGGAATAAGGAAGGAAGAGGAGGAGTAGGAGGAAAGCAAAGAGAGCATCTGCTGTAGTGCTGTCGCATATAAATCAATTAATGAGACACTTTTAACTGTGTGCACTTGATTATCTTGCTTTTTAAAGGTAATTCGCTCTTGAATGATCGTCAGGGAAATGAAGAAATTTTGTTTGTTTGTGTTGTTTTGTTTTTTTCTTTTGGGCCGGCCGTATATTATTGTAGGTCCTTGTTTGTGTGGCTGTTGGCATACAGGATACTTGTCTTGTTGTTTAATTAAATAACAAATTGTTTTTATAATGGCAAGGATAATGACTTGATAGGGGAGTTTAAGCAGAGAATTGTAAAATATGCACGGGTGAATGCGAACCCTGAAAGCGTTTTCACCTTACTGTTCGTTTGAGCCTGTTTCTAGAGGTTTTCTGTTTTTACTAAAAAAACATCACACAAAAACGTTTGAGCTTTCATTAAGCGTTTCTTATCTTTAAATTCAAATAAAACAATGGCCGTGTGAGATATCATCGGCATTCTTTATGCCTTTGTAAGAACTGAAGGGAGATACCAGCATGTATGGAAGATAACTTGGGTCAGATGTCCGTCACTGTGTCTTTGGGTAGAAAGCATCCGAAATGCTCATTTCTCAATGTCTCTGAGCATAAATTGGGCTGAAGTTGATCTCGAGACTGGAATGTTGCACAATGGTCGTTGGCCCAGTGTTTTGTATCACCCTTCAAAGTGCGGATGACTAAGCCTTCAAGCTGCTCATGCAGAAGTATACCAATGTGACAATGATTCTGTGTGGCACTCCATTGCAAGGTCCTGTTATAGACATGATATACCGTTAACGTGGCAGATCATCAAATTTAGAAATAAACATAGCTGGTATTCCATCGTCGTATGGTTGGCACGAACAAAGGTTTGTATATTTAAGTGATAGAAATCGATGGCGCGTTGCTAGACCCAAATCCTCACCGAACAGTAAACTTTTTTAAAATGCATGCTCTTGCTTGTCATGTACAGTATACAGTACGTAACTAGTCACTTGTAAAGGTCTTCCCTCAAGATTAACAACTTACCATTTTTCAACACCAACGCATGTTATGTGTTAACGTATTCTAGGATGGGTGGTTGGAGACCAACACGCTGGAACACACATTCTTGAGAAACTTTTTCATGGCAATTTCAATGTTAACTGTCAGTGGTTTTGTGCAGAAATCTGCTGGAGGGAAGAGTCGCCGAAGAAGAATATTGTTTTCTTCCCAATAAAAAATTTTCACTTTTGATGTCTGACCCTTTGGGTTTGAACGGTGGCCTCACATCTAACAAGCCCACTAAATCTACCCGTACTAAACTACGGCGACTAACAGTTATTATCATCAAATTCCGACAATCGTTTACGTACCCATTTATCTAGAAAATAGGCGTTATAGCTCAAGATGAGGTCCAGAATACTTAATTAAATTTTTTTCATGTGTTGATGCTTTCCAGTAACTGAAGATGTCTTAATACTTATATCATCAATGGCTAGAGATCCTAAATCTTAAGATTGAATGCTTCGACCTTTAAAGGAACAGATTGCCTCACTCTATGTGTGTGTTGAATACTTCCATACGTGCCGTTTTCTGATTACTTGCCTAACCATTTAGAAGCTGGTTTGACATCAACAACCCTTCATAAACTAAATAGAATAATTTTGGTATAAGGTACCGAAAAATTAGCCTAAGGACCTAGGAAATGTGTGTACAGTACACTCTTGTATTTCACATGCAGTACCTTAGCTCTTTCTCCAAATTTCTACAGCAACGAATGAATAAATCAACTACCAAAATGAACTGTTCATTGACCTGCTAATTCCTTACGTTCCTTCAGGCTAAAGTCAGGATTTCACACCCCAAAAATTTTACTAGAAAAGAGACCTAAGAAATTTGCAGTTCGTAATGGTTCAAGGTGCCGTAGCTTCAGTAATAGTCGTGAGGCCACGGTTCAAACCCTAGCTCAATAATACGATAACCAGAAATAATTTCTCTAATCAATTTTTCAACTCCATTACAGATTTGTGTAAAAACTCTCTGAGATAAATAAAATTAACCATGAAAAAGTTTCGAAAAATTGTCGTTTGTTAGTCCGACTTTAAACTGTAGCTCCGCCACTCCATGTATGAACTTAACACACACAATATACATTAAGTGGTGTGATGAAAAGTATGTCGTAATATTGACTGAAGGGTTGTAAGACTAATTATGTTTGTATGTAAGGGTCTGACTCTGGCTATAATTCTTTGCAGGCACAGTGCTTAGGCTTATAAGGCGTTTGCCGCATTCACGGCAATGTTTTCTAGACAGTGAAGCAAAATACACCCCCTAATGGTAAACTTTTTCAAAATACAAAATCTTAGTTTGCATTTTCTCTAAGAGAGCTAGCTATAAAGTTATCAAAGAACATGAACCATCTTGACATTAAAAGAGAAATTACCAACTGTTAACTCCGCCAAACCTTTGTTTATACAGCATCCCTCTATGACAGTAAAGAGAAGACTTTTAAAAATTGTTTTAACCATCATGTCTCCTGTTTAATAATCCTCTTTAAAGTATTTTTCCCTTCTTCTTTGCTTATTAGCTTTTAACGATCTCCTACCTTAATCCATACAATTTTCAGCTGTTAATGATTTAAACTGTTGATTCTTCCTTTTGCATACAAAACACCAATACCAATACAATACTAAACTGTAATGGTAATCATAACCGGTAATAATGGCTTGTTTATATAATTTTGTACGAGAACAATACAAACCAAGAATATACAACATATACAAATACAATAAAAAGAAGAAAAGAGAGGAAGAAGATGATGATGATAAATAATCCACATGATGTGTTGATGAAAATTTGTTACGTTATGTTATGTGTCACACATGATAATGTATTTATTCAGTAATATTATTACAATACCACACATACATTCACACATACATTCACACATACATATTCATTACAACTTTAGTATAACATAATATGATGGAATGTCATGTATGATTTGTCATGTGGTATTATAATGTTGGTGACAATCATCGTTTCTGTAACAAGTCAGCCAAAAATTATTCGTAACCAAAAAAATTTCTTCTTCTTTCCTTTTTATTTGTTGTTGTTGCATTATTTTGGTAATTATTATTATTATTATTATTTGTTGTGCTGTTGTTGTTGTTATTTACTTTATTATATTTATTGTTTTGTATGGTTTTTAGGATTTTAATTTCAAACGCACACACACACACACACCACCCAAGCAATGCTTAACACATTTAGTTCTACAAATAAAGAGCATTAAATGAGTATACGCTCAGTGTATGCTTATTTATGTGTAAGCATGTGTAATCGTAAGAGTATTTATGCATGAGTGTTTATTTATAACTGTAAATACAATGGATTACATGCATTACAATGAACAACAATAACAATAAAAAGAAAAAAAAAAATGGAAAATAAAAAACAAAATTATAATTTAATGTTACTTTATTTTTAACATTTACAGCGAGGGAAGAAATAATAGCAACAATTTCTTTTCGCTCTACCATGCCATGTAGAGTACTGAGTTTATTAATGGAACGCACTGTAAACATTTTTTTTATTTTTAATTGGGTTTCTAGAATAACAAAACATCAAAGAGAGATCAGAAACCATAGAAAAGAATAAAACATTTACAATAACAAATCAACAGCGTGATTCTAGAAGTTGCCGAACCAGATATTGTGTAAGTAGGAATGGAAGGAAATGTAGCATTGCCAATTCCCCATACATTTACTATTTTATCGTGTAATAATACTGATAAAAAAGTGTTGTAAAGTCCAACGTATAAGAAGATTATTAACCACGGTGCCATACTTCTCCTTAACAGGTATTTATTTGAATGAAACATGACCGCTGTGGATTGTCTTATTAATCCACAGAACAAAGAGGTTCTTTTTGGCGCGATGAAATGCCATTGAGTTTGAGAGCAACGATCTCGAATACTGCGCTAAAGCTGTTAAGCATTTGAGCTATTCACGGTAGTAAATTGGCTTCTCTTCGCGTAAAACTTGATGCAATGTTTGCTTCAAAGTTGTCAACTAAATGAACCCACAATGCTAAGTTAGCTACAGCTGAGGCTCCAGAGATATCAAAGAAACGTGTTGTGCAGTATCATGTGAAAAGAGCCAATGCCCTAATCAAGATGGATGCAGCACTAGCGTACAGAACATGAACAAAGTCATGATTCTAAGCAGCGTTTGAAGCTGTTTCAAATCCGAATTTATTCGTCGATGTGTAACAATGCATGAAACGCGGTATCAAACGATCACCATCTAAGTTAACTGTAGGTATCGTGTATGAATAGGATGTTCGTGTATGAATAGGATGTTCGATGCCAATGTTCTGTGCTGCTCTATCTTCAAAAACATGAACGAATTCATGATCCTTCTAAGAGTGTTTGAAGCGTTTCACCCTGAGTAACTCTGAATTTATTCGTTGATGTGTGATAATGCATGAAGTGAACTGCAAGTGGTGAATCGCATGTAAAGCTTGCAAGTACTGAACAGATGGCTAGCAAGGTTTTGATATCAAATGACCATGCGATGCACATGGTATGATATTCCTCGACTAGACAAAAAGTTTCGATAGCATTGTCTTCCATATTGGCTTCGCAAATAAAAATTAAAGAAAATTTATATAATTTCTTACGTGTATACCTATTATTTTCACCCCACCACTCTACAGCCATGGATATGTGACTCCAGACATAAGGTGTTTAAGTTTGTGCATATAATTTAAGTGTGATTTTGATAGATATGATCCTGTCATTATAATTTATATAAATTCCTGTTGTTGTTGTTCTTTTTATTATTATTATTATTTTTTATTTTTTATTTTTTGGATTTATTTGTTGTCATTGTTGCTTCATGTCATCCGTCGGTGTTGTTTTGTAAGTATGATATTTGACAAGTGTTTAAGACATTTTGTGTATTCTGATGTCTGGGTATTATAATTGTTGAAAGGAATTAAAGTCTTATAAATACAAGCAAAACCATAAAAAGAGAAAAATATAAAAACAAAAATATTAAAAACGGAAATAAAACAAAAAAACAAACAAGCATACAAACAAATAAAATCTGTTTATACAAGAACACAGATTTAAGGATTTCAATTCACAAATAAAATGAAAAAAAAAAGTGAAAATAAATCATATGATATGAGGTGAGTTGAAATACGGGTAATGAATGTATGAACAAATTTTAATTAAAAAATGGAAATTAAAAAAGAAATATATTCAACAAGTTTTAAATGAAAAAGAAATAAATTTGCTGGATGGTACTGCACGATAAAATGAATGGAAGGAATAGACTTTTTTATAATCAAAGGAGGGAAGAGTTTGTTTTTCCAAAGAAGGCAATGGTAAAGCAATAAACATAAGCGTGCTTCTTTTTTAGCTTATGGCAAAGTATAGTTCAAATCATAGTTGACATATTACACGTAGAATAATTCAATATATTTTCTCGGCCTGGAACAAAGGTCTAGAGTTTCAAATTTTTGCCGTTTGGGTTTTCAAAATAAAAAAATAAATAATAAAATAAAAAAAGCTTGTCCACGGAAGTGAAACGGGCTTATCATTTACACTACAGAATTCACTACTAAGCACATAAAGAAGTGGTCTTACAACCCTACAGTCAGGATTACAACGTAGCTTCTCATACCATTCATTTGTATGTGTTAATTTATACCATGAGTGGCGGACCCACAGCTTAAAGTCGACTTCGAACGACAGACTTTTAAGAAACTTTTCGTGACAATTCTTTATTTACTCTCAGAGTTTTTGCCAGAATCTGTTGAAAGAAACCGCCAAAGAAATATTTGTTTAGTTTCGTAGTTGTGGAGATGTCTGCGCTGGGTTTGAACCGTGGTCTCGCGTCTACTAAGCCAACACACTAACATCTGGACTACCGCTGACTTAATTACAAACTATATTTGGCATGTTACCAAGGCGAATAACTAAGATATTAGCTGGGTATAGTTCAACGGACCACAGTCCCATACGTTACTACTAGACTTCTGCAACGGATGATTTCCTTTCGGTTTTGAAAAAAAAAAAAAAAAAAAAAAAAAAAAAAAAAAAAAAATTGGTAAACGGAAGTGTGTCGTGCCTATCGACATATACTAGACTTCACTTATGCCGACAAAATTAATTCCTTGAATCAATTCGGCACTAGACTGCTCAAGAATATCAGATTAATTGCTTGGCAAACTCTTCTCTAAATTAAGACGACGGTATTACAAACTGAAATCAATTGCACCAAAATGTACTCTCAGTAAAACAATGTCATCCAGAGTTGAATCAGTTCGCCACTCAACTGCTCGTAGAACGTTATATTAATTGCATCACTAAACTCTTTACTCAGTAGTCAATGTTATCACAGCTGCAATCAATTCGGCTACTCTTCTACTCTAGACTGTGAAGTTAATTGTTCGCTAAACTCTTCCTTCAGGAAGTTGTTGACATCACGAGCAATTTGGTTTATGGCACCGTCTTCTCAAAACACAATCAATCAAGTTTAATTCCTACATCTAAGATTCAGTAATTATCATACAGTAGCTTATTTTATTGATGTTGCGCTTTTATTCTTGACATAGTACAGTGGAATAAGCTGGGGTCGTAGCCCAAATAGCTGCATCCCTAAAGAGCACATTTATCTACTGCTCCTGAACTATATCTGTCTGCTCTTCTTCACATCAATAGGCAATTCAATACGTTGACATGGCGAATGAAATTCAAAAACTGTAACCGTATAACTACTAACAAAAATATCGATCTTCTTACAAAAGACTTTCGTACTTCATAGTTGGTAAGAATCATCTAGACGCTTGTTGTCGTTGTTGTCTGCTTAAACAAATCAACATGGATTAACCATAAACAACGGCCTGCCTTGGCTAAATGCACTCTGAAGCCATTAGGCAACTGATCCTTATTTCCATCAATAAGTATTCTTCTGCGATAAAAACCCCTTTCTGGTTGAATGAGTACTGGAATAAACAATTTTTGTCGAATTTCGAAAGATACCAGTTCACATGGCATATAAGAGCGGTCTAATGCTTTCCGACAAATCACTGTTTACTGTAGATTTTGGGCTGGTATGCCTCTGAGAATGACGCTGACGAGACCACGAGCATTATAAGTCAATGATTACTAACTTCTTTTGGATTAAATTGGTTGATTTGAACACCAAAACCATGTGGTTTTAATAGGACATTTTGCATGCCACACAGGACCTTGCCACATTCGATATTCTGCATGAGCGATTTGGGCGGCATAAGCCATGTTAGATGGCCAATGATTGCATGCCTCCTATGGGCAAGAACTTCAAAAAAGCGGGTACAATTTGAAACAGTTAAAGAAGGGATTCTTGAATTGCCTACAAAATGCTTTTTATCGAAACGGGACAATCTGCGTCATTATTGTTCTGTTTATTGAAAAGTGATCGCTTCTCCCTTTAATGGGCAGTTGCCTTCATAAGCCTTGTAAAATCGTTGTACACAAAAATGAAGGCTTTCTCCTTGGAAAGTATACTTTAAGATTAAAGTTTCCAAAGTAGGCATGTCCACCGCTTTACTTTCGCTTTTTGTGGCATGTTTGATTTAGGTTCTGTAGACTTTAAACAACGCATTTAAACTGCCAAGCAAAGCAAATTGTTTCAAGTGGTCGATGACATCGGGGAACTAAAAAAAAGATCAACAATATTGTTGTGTAATTGTTTATTTTGAGAAAATTCATTTAAATTCTCCCTATCATTTAAAATTCTCTATTCTGTTACGTTTTCTGTGGCCCCTTTTTTTCATTTCGTGTCTCTTCATTTCATGTCTCAAGACAAATAGAAAAAATAAAATGTCTTGCTGGACAAACATTAACCAGTTTTTTGTTCATGATACACTTTGTTACAACAAAGTATAGTCAA
>QOCX01006206.1:0-11647 GCA_005959815.1 Sarcophaga bullata
TACTAATTCGTTGCATATTTAAGCATACTTCAGTTTGCTTCAGTCAAACAAATCTGTCTATGGGATTCCAAAGCATTATTTTAATCTTACACATTAGGCTCTGTGCCTCACTTTATGCAACGCCTGTGCAATATCGAAAAATAATGCTGAACAGGTTTCGTTTATTTCTATTTACTCCTCAATGTTATACATGTATACGATCAGTTGTCGATTATCGTTTACTGCTTCCCTCGGAATTCAGTTTGATGTGAAGATTTTAGTTGTTTGTTCTCATATTCTCAGTATTCTCAGTGTTTGTAAAAACTTATCAAATGTTTTCCGATTACGGCAAGTAATACTATTTTGATATTGGAAATGTTGAAGTCATGAATGAAGTGTGAAGTGGAGTGAAGTGAGTGATTTGATTAATTGGTTGGCGCTTTTCAAATAGTTGCCGGAGGTTTATTTAACTTCGACGACACAATTTCTATTCACACATAAAATTCTCTTTTCCATCAAATTCCGGTTGACAAATGTTTCAAATACAGAATTTTGATTGATTTGTTTGCCTTTTATTTTTCATTTGAAATGATTTACAACTTATAACATTTGTTTGTCTTTAAATCATGATTGTTAGTGTGTGCTAAAGATAATGATTGAATACAAATTTATAAATTATAGATCTTGTTGTGTTCTACCCATTAATAAATAAATAAAACGTACGTATTTATTATTAATATGTTACTCGGTGAATAATATGTCTCAAAATTATATGGATACGCTGTGGTAATTTGTACATCTTCTGTATCGATCTTGTAAGCCTATTCCTAGCTGTCATAAAGAAATTTTCTCTTTATTTACTTTGTTTCACCCAACTTGTACGCTGCTTTTCAATATTTTATAGCGATAAGTTTGCAAGTGCTCTAGTTTCCCAATCTGCAGTTCAAAGAAATCTTTCTCTTCAGATTCAAAGTCTGCTCTTCTTCCTCGTCGTTGCAGATTCGCAGAAGTCGTTATGAGGTATCTCTAGTCTTTTGACTGTCTTGTTATCACTGCTATGAGATTTCTTAGATGGAATCTTAATATGCTCATACATATATTATTATATATATGCGTAAGTTTGCAAGTGATCTAGTTCTCTATTCTTGAAGTTTGTATTGTAGAGCAGTTTGTACAATGTATCCAATAGATTCCTTATTATTTAGTCTTCATACTTGATTAAATAATTTTGAGAGGCTCCACAACAGATTCTTTGGTTTGTAAATTTTTTTCTTGCTTTGGAATAATAATACTTACGAAGTCATGAAAGGCGTCTAACATTTCGTTGAAGTGTCCATTTTTGAAAGAAAAAAAATTAGATATTGGAAACGGTTAGGTTAGGTTAGGTTAGGTTAAACTTCAGCCGCTTCAATGGGCAAAACCTACTTGAATCCTATAAGATACCTTTATAATATGGATATTACCTATTTAATAATATAATTATAACATCTAATTAGCAAATCACAACCACAAAGTCTTATAAAGGCGTGAGTTTTTCTCAAATCACAAGAATTCTTCTTCTCAGATTTCCAAGTCTGCTCCTCTTCCTCGTCGTTGCAGGTTTTGCAGAAGTCGTTGTGAGGTATTCCTAGTTATCACTGCTATGAGATTTCTTAGATGGAATCTTAATATGTTCAATACATATATCCATATCGGCCCCGATCTGACTGGTATCTCTACCAGTGGGTTCATTATCCCAACTTACCCTTTGCCAGTAAATGCAGTTTTTGTGAAACTATTTGTTTGTCTCTCTGCAGAGGAACGTCAGTTGCGTGCAGAAATTCATTTGAATTTTCCGTGGTTCCAGCTTTAGAAAGTGATATGGCTTTGTTTTTGTTTTGCCGATGTTCCCCATGTGGCAGGAACCCAAATGAAGGTAGCCGTCGAATGTCTTGGTGTCTCCTCCATACACATCCGACATTCCTGGAAAATCTTAAATGTGAAGTACACATCTTCTAGAGAACTAATGGGCACTTTAAAATAGGCGTATATCTCCATGCGATGTAATTATGGTACCGAATACAACGGCAATTTTAAATGCTCTTATCTCAGCCTGAAAAGTACTACAATAATCTGGTAGTGAAGGGGTAGATCTAATGTTTAGTTGTTTTAAAAAGATTCCACATCCGACTTTGTATGTGTTGTGTGATCTGAATCCATGAGGGAAAGAATCTATAAGTTATCTGCATCGCAAAACAGGGATCGGAATCTGGTTCAGCCTATTGGAAATCTGGTGTAGTGGAGAGGTATATTCCAAAACCTAGCATCTGAGCTTTCAAGTTCTTAAGGCGCTCAGTCTCTTTGCCGCGTTTGTGTCCGTATGTCGCCAACATGACTGGTGGTAGCCAGTTAAAGATGGTAAGCAATGCCTTGGATGATGTATGAAAACATTTATAAAACTAGTAATTTTCAGTATAAAGTTTGATTTGCCGTAAATCGTTTGAACAATTTTTTTTTTTAACGTGAACATTACATAAAAATTTATCAAAGTTTTTCTGCGTTTGTTTGTTTAATTGAATTTAAATTCTATTTGTTAATAAAATCGCCCAATATATGGCACTAATGAACTATGTAGTATTTAAATGACACAGCAATTAAGAGAATATTCGGATCAGTGATTAACAATAAAGGCAAAAAAAAAAAAAGAAAAACCAAACAGAAGTTGTAGCTTTGCATAAAGCCGACTGAGCGAAAGGTACTGGTCTCAAGTCATTTTTTTATATTTATTTGTATGTATAGTACAGAAAATAAAGAAAGAAAAAAACAAAAAAAAAAAACAATAATAAATCGACGGTGTTTTCCTGTATTTTCACACCAAAGCCTGTATGAAAAGATTCAAAAAGATATTTGCTGTCTACGAACACTCTCATACAAAATTCTTAGTTACGAAAAAGATTTATTTGAATAAAAGCCCCAGAATCTGCTCAAAGCACTTTTTCTGAAAATGCACAATTGCTAACAACAATGCAGTCAAGGAATTATGAATAAAATCTTGTAAAATCTTCATTTACATTTTTACTTACTTATTACCAGCATCCATCCATCTATCCATACTCTTTGCAATACAAACAGAGAGTATAATACATATACATGCATGAAAAAGGAAAAAAGAGAATAAATGTACGAATAGAAGAAATACAAATGAATAAACAATACGTTAGTGGAAGGAAGACTTAAGAAACAAAAGAATTCTCTTATAAAACATTTTACTTACCATACATACATACATACATACATACATACATATATACATGCATAAACAAGTCTGTTTGCAGTTGTATTTATAAATACGAGAATATGTTTGTATGTGTGTCTGGTTGTGAAGAAGTGCGTCTCTATTTACAGTCATCAGCTCCGATTGTAAGTTTTGTTCAGTAAGTAGTCAACAAATAGAACATTTTATATCTTTAAGTGGGAGTCTCTTGTGTAAATAAAAATTCTTGTTAATGTTGTGATTACCTGTAAAGTATTTACGATACGTATGTATAGGTGTATTCATGCTGTAAGATAATATTAAAAACAAATATTATAAGTGTATGTATGTATGTATGTATGTATATGCATTCTTATTTACCATACATATGTATGTACAGTAATAAGTACAATATCAAGTAAATAAAGAATGCGAATACCGAGTTTTATGAAAAAAAAATCATAAAAAAAAATAAGTTTTAATAATGAAACATAAAATTTCATTTTGCGAATAAGAATCAAACTTCTTATGGTAGAGCTACCAAGGTTTACTTTTAAGCAATTACTGATCACTATCCTGACTGACATTATTTTTGATGGCAACGCCAAGAGCCAAGATAAATAATTTCACTGACAACATCGAGTGTAGTTATCAGCCACAATTTAGAATTGATAGGCCGGCATATTCCAACTTGTCGACAACATAACTTCGGCTTTTGCCCTCATTTACTGTTCAATAGTGCTAAAGGAGGAAGTAACGTGATGTTTGGTTTTGTTACGCCTTATGATGTCAATGTCGTACGCGTACAACAATCAACAGCAAACAACTGACACTTTTGTGGGAAATAATGCCATTGCATTTATTCACAGGTACTTTTTAGTACGTGATGCTATTTAAGCTTTTTCAAATGAAAATTTATTGTGTTTAATAGGTACATATACCAAGGATCAACAATTAATCAATCATTACATGAATGTTATATGGAAAATAGTTACGCATGATAAAAAAATATACGATTACTTTATTGTTGTTCGGATGAAGCGACCATACGATTACTGTATGGTATCTCTATAATGTTCTCCACCAAGGCTATTGCCCTGAGAAACTTCAGTTTGCTGCTCGATGTAAACAATGCCAGCTTTTGTTATACAACCTGGTGTTTTCCTTCTGGGATGCGTTAATGCCTCATGGGTTTCAAGGATTCTTATCGTTACACTTTACATTTTGGGGGCCATTGTTGACCTTAAAGTGGACGCTGTTAAAATACCGGTTATATTTTATATTTTATTTATATTAACCACGGGGTATTTCCAATGATAGGGATGACTCAGATCACCCCTTTTTGTAATTTTACAAAAAAAATTTTGGACAGCCTTAAACCCTCTTGGTTTAAGAAGAGCTTTTGCCCTCTCTTTGTCTTCCCTTTTGTTGAACATAACTTTTTAAACAGCGCCACAACTCCACCAAAGGTTTCCATTCAAATTAACAGCTCCTCTCCACCCAAGCTTGCTCTGTTTTACAGATCCGTTTTTAACCCATTTGCATATCACCAAATACGCTCCTGAGGAGACGAGCTTCCCCGATTACTTCGACATCTTTTTTTGTTACAAAGTTTCGTTACGAAGCATCCGAATTTTCCTGCAAGTATTTTGGCCTTTTTCTAATTTACCCTCTAGGTATAAGATGCTCTTCATATTATTTACTATTGATAGATATTCATCGATAGCTTAGCTCCATTTTCTGTGATATGTCTCACTTGAGAAGGCGAATATTTTTTCCATTAAGATGTTTTCTTCTTCTGTAAGTGCTTTGTATACAGTGGACAACATTTTCAGCTGTACAATCGGAATTTGTATTGATTGGCGGTGTTTTTTTTTTTGTAACGAGCTAGCAGACCAAACGGTGTATACAGTTTGGCGCAAATATAGTTTCCACAGATTTTATTATTAATTTTATACGTGTTGCAGGTCGAGTTGAAGACATTATCTTTAATAACTTATACACGCGGCAAACTCCAAAAGAGACAAAGTAGGGGGGGCCATAAGAAAAAATTAAATAAGAAGTGTTGGAGAAAGAAATTCTAACCGAAACGATTCCGAACTTATATTATTTCCACGTAAAATAATGTTCTTAGTAACTGCAAAAGGCTTTAACCTTAATTGTATCAATGAAGACATTTCTGAAGGCTTTGAATACTATTTGAGATATCAGAGGAGGCGCTGCTTATTTTCCTACTCTATTTTCGATGCCTACTGAATGCTGTAGTTAACATCAAAAAATCCTGGAAAAACAGTATGAGATTTACGCAACCATATACTAAAGGACAACAACTGACCTTTGACCTTCTCTTGAGATTGACAAAGTGAGTTTCAACACTTAACAGTAACAAAGGAACTTTTGTATCATATCATGCTAAAGTGAATTAAGTGGCTGAATTAGTAATCCGATATCATAAGAACTGCAATGATAACACCTCAAAGGACATTAAAGCTCGAATTGGGTGCCAACTAAGATGGCATAAAATCATTAATTCCTTGAATACATTGCTTTTTGCAGTAGTATGTATACATTCAAGAGATACATAGGTACTTTTCAAATCACTTTATGGATGTGAAACAGATTTGTTACGAGAGAAACAAATAAAATTAATAACAGGGTAAACTGGTTCTTATAACGAATACCTTTGGCGATGATAAAATAGAATTCCGTTAAAGAAAATTTGGATGTATTACCATATCCTTGATAAAACTCCTGTTATACACCCCTGGACAGAGGGTGGATGCACCCAACGGCGATAAGGAAATGTTCTACTCCAAAAGAAGTAAATTTGGCTTCAAGCAGCCTAGATTCTACTTCAAGAATAATCGAAAAACATAGATCCAACCAAATGATAATCTATGTCAGTAAAGGAACGGCTCATGCTCGAAAACAATGAGCAAGTTAATGATGATGACAATAAAAAAAATTGAAAATTTAATACTGCAATGTGTCTTAAATGAAAGCATATACATACATATGCATATTTTTTCAGTTAATCTAACGATTGGCGAACGAGATAAATCGTAGATTGCGTTCTTTTATTTCTGCCATGGCAATGAACATGTTAACAAATATGTTTTCCTCTAAAAATTCTAACACTGTTCAAGGATAAAAAGTTAATCTTTCAATCTTATTTCACAATAATTTCTTATCACGCATTCATATTTTCGGTGAATATCATATGTTGCTGACGTCAATGGCAAAATATAAGATTGAAAATGGTTTGCCATGCTGTTGATATTTTCTACAGTAAGGTAGCTAGTGCTTCATCACTATGCTAGGAACATTTAATTTTGGATCCCAGAACGGCCCTATGACTGATATGATAACTCTGGTATCAGTAATGAAGACCACTAAGAAATTATGGTTCAAAAACACTATGATGAAAATAAGCTCTATAACAACGCGTCCACTAACCACTCAACTAAATAACCAATTATAGCAATTATAGCCAATTTATCGGCGAAATGGTTATACTGAACCCTTTAGCTGGTTTTTAAACTTCTTCTGAACAATTCAACCTTTAAAACAATTTCTGTTAAGCTCTACTTGACCGTAAACTTCTTCTGCTCTTTATATAGAAATATTCAAAGACATCGAAACAAGACATACGTTTGTCCATTTGATTGCATTGATACGTTCGAAAATTTGGAGGAAAAACATAAGATTTCGACATGCCAAAAAAGAATTCAGAAAAATTCAAAGTAATACTTGAAGACTTTAAGTAGCCATAGTTTTAGTAAGTAGTGTGTTGCCTATTTTAGACGTAAGGCCATGCTTCAAACCCCAGGTCAGACATCAAGACGACATACGAAACAAAAATATTTCTTCGGTGACTTTCTCTCAGCAGGTTTCTGGCAAAAACATTCGAGATTAAATAAAATTGCCATAAAAATTTGCCAGAGTCGATTTTAAACTGTAGGTGCCGCCACTCATTTATAAAATTAAAGCACACAACATAAGTGTGTGAAGAGCTAAGTCTTAATACTGACTGAAGGGTTGTAAAGACCAATTATGAATGTAATACTGAATAAGAAGAATAACTTCTTTAAACCCATTTTAATTTGTTTATTCTGCGTTAAATTGATGATTTTGTTTTACTTAGTATATGAATTAGCAAAAAAAAAATATTTGGTTTGAACAGAACAACCGAAATTTAGTACGTACTAATATTGGCTACAGGAAGTCAAAATAACTACGATGTGAAAGAAGAATAATTTGTAAAGGAATTTGTTTACCATTAATTTGTTGTAGTTTTTATATTATTTACAGTTATTTGATAGTGTTTCAGTTGACCTTGTGGCTCATCAAATTCTGATGAATTTCCTATACAATTAGATCGTAACCTGACTTTTGTCCACTGTGAGAGTAATGACCTAAACAGCGTTGTTCTCAAAGAAATATGTTCTGAAGACTTCTACACATTGGACGCTCCTTGACCTCAAGTCGTAAACAGAGTAGGCAACCTTGTCTTGTCTTTGAGGGAAAACGAACAAAACAGATTATTGACATTTTTTGTTTTTGCCGCAGCTACCTAAAGCACAGTATTAGGTTATCAATGAGATAACATTAAAAACCGCTGCGGTGTGCATATGGAAATCTCTTGCCGCAGAGGTAACTAGAAACCTGACAAGATTATTAAAATAGTTTTCATAGATTGACAGAATATACAGGAGCAAAAAGATTTCCAGAAATTTATAGCAGTGCACCAAGAAACCATACAATTAGAAGCATCTACATACAATTCCGCAACGACTGTACTATCGCAGATATTGAGTACTAATTATTTAATTAATATCAGTTTTAATTCTCCTTCACCAATTATAAGTTTCATTCTTTTTTAATAAAAAAGTAAATAAATATCTTTTTTGCCATCAAAAACCACTGTGTGTCGCTATCAGACAATCTTATCTGCCGTAGCTAGTTTTCCGGCTAGTTTACCAACTGTTTCCGAACCGATATTTGTTCGTGTATTTCTGCACTGCCTACTATATAAGGAACTCATCCATTTTAACTAGCTTTAGAGGAGCTTATTATAAAGAAAAATATTTTCTCGGTTCCACTCATTCCGGTTTTCGAACCACTGTTTTCCAGTCATCAAGGTCCATCGAAATCAGAACGATTTTAACAAAACATTAATTGGTTTTATTGGTATGATCTTCTCATAATCTTCAATTATAAAAGTCTTATCAATTCGTTTAATTATGTTTTTCGCTACCAAAGCTTTCTTCTTATCTTAACACTTTCAATAATTCTAGGTTTTTCTATTATTCAATTTTCTTCCTCTCTCTTTGTCTTCAGATTTGACCACAATCTCTCATATAGTTCGAACTCTTGAAACAGTTTTCCAATGAAAATATAATTCCCCATGACTATATACCATGAGATCACATTGGTCTCAGATTATAATTTAAGATTTTACAATCTAGTTTCAGGCATAAGTTCCTACCAATAATCCAATGTATGTCACAAAGATGTATAATGATTTAGGATCACTCTAGTTTCATTTGGAATTCCAAGTTAAAAATCTCTCAAGATGTATGCGAAAATATGATTTTTGAGTCTGAACTAGGATTATCATTCAAACCGTTGCCCATATTTTCATTCGTGAGCATAAATTTGTTCATTTAACCTTTATTCTTCACTGATTTAACCATTTTTCCAGCTGGATGATGTGACCCTGCAAGTGTTGAAATGTTACATGTGGCTTGTTATGTACACTGAGAAAGCTACAGAATTGATTATCCGATTAATAATGACAGTAGGTTAGTCATTAGCTCATTTTCAAAGAATTTTGGTGTCGTTGGCAATAAACTTGTGGGTACATAAGAGTCTGTAGCCTTTAATGTTGCGACTATTCACTCTTGAAAGTAATATTCAAGGCGTAAAATTGTATTATCAATCAAAAGCATTCTTACAATTACTGTTCTTATGTATGCCTGAAGATTTGTCCGGTCATAGGTTTCAAAAGTCTTTTAAAATTCAAAAAGTTTCTTGATGTGGTTCTTCCACAAGATTAGGAGAAAAATTGATCATTTTGTTTCATGAATTCATTGTTAATAAGATTGTCAAATGCTTTCCCACAATCGTTTCTCATCCAACCACCGGTGACGTTTAAAAATGATGTCCTGAATGGTACGAGCCATTTAAGGTTTCTAATAGCACGCCCAAAATGTTGTATATTTCGTGTGGGTCTACACTGTTAGAGCCTTTTATACGATTTTTTAGTGGAAACTAGCCTTTCCATATATCTACACTATTAAACCTAGCCAATCAAATGAAAAATCCATTAGAATTCCAACTTAAATTTTGTCTCTGAGTATACTAAAATCAATAACGCCTGTAATGTCCAACGCATATCAATAATAAATAATAATAAATAAAAATTCTTCAACAATGATGATTAATTCTAAAAAAAAAAAGTATTTTTCAAAATTCTAAAATACGATTCATATTTGAAATAATTTATTCGAAAGATTGATTGTTGAAACTGAATTTAACTACTCTAGGATAGTCAAAAATCAAAAAATTTAAAACAATGGAAACATCTTACTTGATAAAGCGTTTTGATTAAGTGACCGACCGAGTCCATCTGCAGTCAATAGATAGAAAAAATTACAATTTTAAATCATAAATATCTTAAATGCACTGTCATCTAACGAAAGTGAATGAATACGTACTTGAAAATGTACAACGTTTGCATTATATGGCGACATCACTTATTAAAACAATGCCCAGATTATTACAAAATCTTTTATAAGAAGAATCGCTTTTTTTCTACTTTTGTTGTTGTTGTAAGCGTGATAGAAATAAAATTGAAAAAGAAAAAGAAAGTAAAACACACAATAAATGTTCAATTTAATGGATTTTAGACGTAATATCAATATAAATGTATGATTGACTCTCATATGAGAATATAATGCACAGCATATAATACTACAAACATCTTTCACTCTCACATGACATACATTCATAAATTCTTTTTTTTTTTTGTAACATACAACGAACTTATAGTGGAAATAACATTAAATCGAACGAGCAGTTACAAAAATAATGGGGAACAAAAACTAGTCTATCCAATATATAAATTTTATTTATGCTCCATACTCGACACACACACACATACTCAGAGAATATGTGAGCACATCTTCAAATACGTCAGGATCAATTGTAAGACGATTGCACAAAAAAAAAATAAAAGAATTGGCGAAGTTATAAAAAGAAGCGATTTTTAAAAGATTTAGAACTTCATTCACAAGCACTATTACAACAGGTTCATAACTAAACTGAACACCAAACACCCACGGACAAAGGAAATGCACTCCAACTCACACAACCGTACATAAGTACATGTTATAGTGTATGTAGTGGAAAATATGTTTGTATAAAATAGTATTTATACACCTAATTGTGTTTGTATGATGTACATGCATATGTACGTATGGATATGTGTTAGTAGTTCGTCAGCAGTTTACCATTCTCTCGATAAAAACTTGACTCGAGTGGGAATCTTTTGAACCGTGTCTGGAATATGAAGAAAAAAAAGCTAGAAAAAAACCCATTTTCCCTTTTTTTTTTTTGACACTTTTTTTCCGAACACTATAAAGTTTTAGTTTTGTGGCTTCCGCAAGTAGGTTTGGTATGGTTATGTTTTACGATTTTTTTTTCTGTTTTTTTCTTTTTTTGGATTTGTGCGACAAATCAATTTATTGGCAACATGCCAAAACCCTTTTGCACTAATGTAAAGAATGGCCAACACGCATGAGCTGCTTGCCACTGCTAAAAACTACGTTAAACCATACGGTTCATAAATATGCTGGATTGAAAGGGAGCTACTGCAACGAGGCATCGCACTTGTGCGGTACGTTCCACGACAAGATCTATTAAACAGAATTGCACACATTCAGCGGAAACAATAGCTAGACAAAAACGTTTGAAAAACAAAAAAAAAAATGAAAAGAAAAATGATTTCCCTGTAACAGAAATATATGGGTATTGTGCATATGTGAGACGACTGTTAGTCTCTCAGTTTCCCACTCTCACCTCCCATGTTGTCTTCCGTTTCGGAAATCGCATTGTCAGCACTAAAAAATTTGTTGCAAAAAAAAAGCACAAACATTCATAAATGTTGCATACACTTACATACACAATTTATATAGACGTATGTGTATATGTATATGCATGTGTATTATTTATCTATACTTCTTTGTATGTATATGTCTGCATACAAAAATTGAGGCAATAATCGCCACATGGGTTCCCATCCATATCCATATGGTACGAGTGTTTCCTTTTTCGCTCCTTTTTTAACATTTCATATCATCATCGACAACATTGGCCAAAAATAATAATGCATTCTGTTAACTTTCTACATACATACATACATACATACATACA
>QOCX01006208.1:1171-11644 GCA_005959815.1 Sarcophaga bullata
CGGTTTGACATTCATATCTCTTGTTAAACAAAATGCTATTCCAGATGACAAGAGCGTATGCACTGGCCACGCTGGGTATAACCATCGAACTCTCATTGAGTTCTCTACTTTGTTAAGCCTTTTAAAGGACTGGGAACTTATAATTGACAATGCAGTTATGAATTCTGATCAAAGCTGGAAATGCAGCATACAAAACATCTGCTGAAATTGCAATGGATTACGCTTAGTATGCTTGTAGGCATCGTTACTAGATCAGAGTAAAAAAGGCACTTTGATGTCTACTATAAGGTTTTTCATTAAGCGCTTTTTATTTTTAAATTTAAACAAACCAAAGTGTATGCGCTTTAGCCTAGTAGGTTGTGTGTTGGCTTGTTAGATATAAGAACGAGGTTCAATCCCCAATGAAAACATTTTTTCGGCAGTATCCTCTGAGAGAAAAGTTTTTTATAGACTTATCGTTTGGAGTTGACTTTAAACTATAGGTCCTGTCACTGATCAATTAGGTATGTATGCGAGATATCATCGAACGATGACGTTGATATGTAGAATGTAACATCGTTCAACTGTTCGTCACGGCTTCTCTACGTGAAGCTCATCCGCCACTCTTAATTTTCAATGAATCTGGCTTATAAATCAGGCTGAACTTCACCGACAGAGTTGGTTATGTTGGCTTTAACATTAGCTTTGGCTTGGGCTTTTTCTCTGTGGCTTCAGAAAATACCCACAAGAAAAAGCCTAACGATATCAAATCATTTGGTCTTGGAAGATAGCTCATTCAACCTACACGGGAGCTGATTATGCCCTCAAATCGTTTGTGCGGAATATCTAATGCGGCATGAGCTGTCCTGTTGAAATCACATGCCTTTGATGTACAAATCATTCGATTCAAAACAAAACAAGTCACCTAATTATCTATCTATAGTGCTTATCGTTGACAATAGTCAACCTGGTCAACATGCTCTCAAAGAAATAATGAGGCCGCCAGTCCAAAATTCATTCCGAATCGTACTTTGTTTGTGATGCATTGGACCCACTTGGATCTCAAGTTCCACAGTCTTATTTGTTCATGTACTGATTTATCTAGAAATGAATTTTTCAATGAACATCGGAGTCAATTACCAATTCATCCATAGTCCACTCAGCGAACACACATTGTTGTCCATAGCTCAGTTCCCTTTTTGGGCCTTTGGAACTTAAAATCCGCGATGGTCTACTAGGTAGTGTGTTGGCTTATTAGACGAAAGGCCAGGGTTCAAATCCCCGGTCAGACATCCAAACGAAATATGAAAAAAATATTTCTTTGGCGACTTCCTCTCAGTAGATTTCTGGCAAAAACTCTGAGAGTAAATAAAATTGCCATGAAAAGTTTCTCAAAAATCTGTCGCTCGGAGTCGACTTTAAACTGTAGGTCCCGCCAACACAAGTGGTGTGAGTAGCTAGGTCGCAATCCTGACTGAAGGGTTGTAATAGCCAATTATGTACGTATGTAAAATTCCTTTAAAATACGTTATGATCTTAAGCTTAAACATAAATGCTTCAGATTTAAGAAAGAAAAGTTTATGACGTATAAAACAAAAGACTTAAGCAACAAACTTTATGTGCAAGTGTATCTTCAGCTAGAAATATGAAATTTTTTCGTAACTATTTTAATTTTAATTTTAATTTTAATTTTTTTTTTAATTTTCTTTACTTTTATCATAATAAAAAGAAATCAATTGAAATCAACTGAAATTTNNNNGGCACACGTGCCACTGTTACTACGTTATATCTTTAGATTTAATGGCATTAATTAAACAATATTTCTTTGTTTAATTAATTATTATTATTTCTTTTTAATGATTTTTACAGCAAACAGATCTTTCTACTGTACTCTACTGTAAAATACTACTCTTTCCTTCCTCATTGTGTGTTCATAATTTCTCTTTCTTTAAGTATTTCATACAACAGCCAGCAACAAGGTTAATAATTTTTACAATTTTTTTTCTTTTTTTTCTTTTCGTGATCATTTAATTCATTAATTAACACACGTATTAACAAAAATATTTTAGATTTTTGTTTTTATTTGTTTTTATTGTTTTTATTTGTATTTCTTTAATGAACATTTTTATTTTGGTTGTTTTTACCAGAGAGAGAAAGAGAAAGAGAGAGAAAAAACTGATTTTAATCTGTTTGGAAAACAAAACCTTTGTTAATCTTTTAAATGTCATTTTAGAAAACAAGTTTAATTGTTTAAATGTTTAAATGCAATTTCTGTATGGTTTTATATTCGAATTTTTGTTTATAAGAAAGTTAATATTTTTTTGTTATTGTTTTTGTTTTTGTTTTTGCCTACTGCCATTAAATGTCTTTTAAACTGGCTTGACTAACACACTTTAATTTTCTGTTTTTTTTTCTTCTTTTTTTTCTAAAATGACAACAAAAAGCCTGTGATTTTTTTTTTATTGTTTTACAATATGAAGCTTAAGAATGAAGCCAATAGACATTTTAAGATCAGCGATCAGTGATGTTCTCAATTTCTAAATGAAGTGTATTTCTCAATTTCTAAATGAACTGGTTTTACATTAAAAAAATAAAATAAATAAACCGCTGATCCTTGTCTCTGCATTGAATGTGTTGCCATGTGTTGTACATGAGGCTTAAAACAACACAAGACAAGACAAGACAGACAGCAAGACAAGTTTATAAATAAATGTCAATAAATTCAAGCGAATATTTTGTGTCAAATTGTCACGTTTTAATCGTGTTGAATTTCTTTCTTTTTCTTTATTTTTTTTTGCTTTTTTTTTGTATAAAAACTCTTACCAAAAATGGCATTAAATGGTAGACTACTACTGGTAAATTTGGTCAAATGCATAAAAAGTGAAGCTATTTTTTTTCTTCTTCATTTATTTTTTTAAATGAACATGAGATCTTTAACAAAATTTTTGATTTTCTCTACTTTTTTTTAACGGTTTTATACGAATTATTGTTAAGAAGTATTGAAACGGTATCTTGAAAATCTTGCTGCTGTAAAGCTAAAGTGTTGGTGGAACAACATCAATGCGACATTGTGCTCAATAACTTTAAATTTCGCTCAGCATTCCCCTTTATGCATGTGAAATGCAACTTAGTTATGAGCTTTAACCAGCAGATATCTTGCACTATGTAGTGAACAAAAGAAAAGTTCACCTTTTATGAACACGAAATTCCGTTTACCTGGGAGTTCTAAGTTGCCGTCGACTAGTAGGTAGTGTGTTGGCTTATTAGACATGAGGCCAGGGTTCTAACCACAGACATCTCGTTCAAATCGAAATATGAAACAAATATTTCTTCCGCAATTTCCGCTTAGCAGGAAAATCTTTTCATGACTTTAAATTGCAGACCCCACCACTCATGTGCAAAATTAACACACACAACATAAGTGATGTGAGAAGCTAGATCGTAAACCTGGCTGAAGGCTTGTAATGACCAATTTTGTATGTAAATAGGCAATCTAACCAGCAGGTTATATAAACCGTAGGCAGTTTGTTCAGTGGGTAATAAAAAAAAGGCATCTTCTTTTAAGAAGCGCATATTCATCTGAATGGCTTAGTAAGTACACACAGAATTGTGAAATATGAGCTCAAAAAATCCTCATGAGAAAATTTATGAGAAGCAACTTCCTGTTGCAGATTTTGGTTTTGTTAAGAAGAGACCGACATATCACTGAATGTGAGAGGTATTCATTATAGCAACAGTATAGTGGAAGACACGGATATACTATGGATCTATATCTGTATTCTACTTGCCACATAGCGCATGCCACAATCTTTTTATTGCAGCAAAGATTTCCATAACCAAGAAATGGTGGTATCAACTGACCACCAAAATCATGCAATTTAATGTCACGCAATGTTTTTCTTTGGAGTACAAGTTGGTGTATTTTGTCATGTTTTAAAGGCAACAATAATTGATTGCTTAGTTATATGCTTCCATGTATAGTCCATAAATCCCTCTAATATTTTCTTGCATTGTAGTTTTCATTATTTCATTGTGTAAGCATATCCATTCAATTTCAAACATAATTGCATAATTTTTGAGGATTTTTTTTCGTTCAAGAAAAATAGTTCTAAGCAAAATTACTGTCCCTTAAGCCATACTAGAATTCATGCGCATTACAAATGATTTACAAAAAAAAAACTTTGTAGCGTATAGTATCACATAGAAGATCTTTAGCTGTAATAACTTTTTCCAATTAAATATTTAAATGACCAGCCATCATAATCATGTGGTTGGCTTGATGAAGGCTTAAGGGATTACAAGAAATTATTTCTGCGATAGGTGTCATCAGTTTTATAAGTTTCATAAGCATTTTCATTAAGAAGAAGGGGAAATTTTATTTTTTAATTAATTTAATAAGCTTAACTAATGGTTTTAGACATGTTTTTAGCTATTTGAACCTATACCAAGAGTGAAATTATAAATAATTGCTTGTCAAGACAAATAAAATACTACATGGAGCATCATCATCATCGGATGATGACAATGCCGCCTCTGTCAGATGGGAAATAAAAAAAGTGAATAAATAAACAACAATTATAGGATAACCTACAGTATAATAAGTCTGTTAGAATTACAAACAAACAATTTAAATGATGATTGCAATTATTGGAACCTTTAACTGAGAAAAAATTTTAAAAACAATTTCTTATGGAATGGTAAATCATGTTACTATTATGTAAAGAAGTAAAATATTCATTAAATGGCTATCACTGTTAAAGAAATTTTCCATGACTGTCAAAATAATTTTCTCAAAGACAGCTTTAAACTACAGCTCCAGCCACTCATGTATAAAATTAACACGCACAGCATAAATAAGTGGTGTGAGGAACTTGGTCTTAGTCTTGACTGAAAGGTTGTAATGTATTGTGCTGCATTGGGATAAGGCCAGATCATATACACCCCCTGATGATTCGACAGAATGTCACAGATTCTTTGCTAAAATAGAACGAAACTTAACAATCTCTGTAGTGAATGATTGTCGTAGGAATGTGAAGGTTTTAAAGCGAAAACTGACACCATGAAAGGTAATTCTTTCACTCCAGAGGGACAGGATTGAAAATTTTTTTTTCGAACATCTTAAGAAAAGAAGTTGTGTTAAATAGGCACGATCATATACATCCTAGGAAGTTTTTATTAATTTGAATTTAAATTTCATAAAGGCCTAAGAAAATCCCCCGGAGTTCACCACTCATGGAGTAATAACTTCACTTTAAAATTGGCAAAATATTAGCCATCAATGTGTCGTACATATTTGGTTTAATAAAGCTCATGTGTTTCCTTTTATAAACGCAATCAATTCATATGTTGTCAGTCCTCTTAATACGATTTAAAAAGAAGAAAGCGCAGTTCTTTGCATGGGTGAAACACATGTGATAACAATAAACATGCTTTTAAAAAAATTAATAAGAAATCTAGATAAAAACATCATAACATTTGCCTGTCATTTGTTCAGGCATTTGACTAGGCGTTAAAAGCTCTTTTTCTTCGTATAAAATAAGAGAGTTTTGATTGATTTAATAATAAAACAATTACAACAACTTAAAACATTAGGTTTTTATACTGTTGTTTGATTTCTTAAATGAAATACAACAACAAGAGGAGAAATAAATCATTAATCTGTAGAGATTTTTTTCTAACTTGAAATACAAAAGCGGCACTTAATCATAATTTTTTAAAGATATTTTTTCTTTTTTTTTTAATTATAAAAAAAAAATATTTTTTTAATCTTGTCAAGATGTCTGCATAAATAATTTTTTAATTTTTTTTTTAATTTCTTTTTAGTTTTCATTTTCATTTTTTATTCAATAAATATTTATTTTCATTGCATTTAAATAGAAGGCGTTTCCATTTATATTCACCATCACTTCCATTGTAATTAATTTCATGCAGTTTAACAACATTCTTGCAAATTATAATGCTTTAAAGCGTAATGGCTAATGGATTTTTGCTGAGATATGAGAAACACACACACAGCCAGAAACCATGGGTATTGTGGAACATTTACGCAAAACAGGTTTCTGTTCTAAGTCTTTTAAACTATTTTCCATTTAAATACGCATATTTTATGCTGGTTTTTTTATCTCTAAAACAAGTGTAACTGAATAATTTAGTTTGCTGTTAGTCTATGTTCTAGTTTTAGAACAGCTGTTAAAAAGGTATAAAATTAAAATATTGCAGTATAACGTATGGATAAAAAGCGAATTTGTCAAGGCTGTTTAGTTGCAATGTTTTCATTTGAATACTTTAAGTGTGAAATATTGTTTTAAGATAGAATCTTAAAATAATTTGTAGGTTTAGTAATTCTAATTAACAGCAATTAAATTCGATTTGCAAAAAGCATAAAATGAAAGCAAAGTTTCATAGTTTTTGTTTTAAATATTGTCACACTGTTATGCTTTTAAATGTAACAAGGCTTAGGTGACTATTTTCCGTTTACATAGGGTAGACCATTCTTAATTGATCATTACAACCCTTCGGCCACGACTACGACCTAGATTCTTACACCACTTATGTTGTATGTGTTCATTTTAGACATAAGAATTGAGGCCTACAGTTTAAAATCGACCCTGAACGAAAGATTTTTCAAAAAACTTTTCATGACAATTTTATTTATTCACAGAGTTTTTGCCAGAAATCTGCTGAGAGGTAAGAACCGGAGAAATATTTGTTCATATTTTGTTTTGTTGGAGTTGTCTGATCTGGAGTTTGAATCAGAGATCAGTAATGAATCCCTTTTTCGGTACTCATAAGTACCTATGAAATTTTGAGTATGAGTGAGTCAACAGTATTGAAATTTAACTATGCACTCTGATTCATTTGTACGCACTACAATATTGATTTATAATTACAAGTTGCAATTAGTATGAATACAATGTTGACATCGAATTCATAATATTCGAAATATCTTTGATTCATAAGCCTAGTCATTCAGATTCATAAATTTAGAAAAATACTTCTTGTACTCGTAAATGATTCGAGTGATTCGAATCATTCATTAAAATTTACCTTCTTAGTTAATGTTGCATTTACAACAAAAGAAAATAGACATCCAAGCAAAAAACACAGAGCAGCAAACAGAGCAAACACACAATCTTCTAGTGAGTACTGCAGTGTTCGTACTCGAATTATACTTATTTTGTGATTCTCAACACATAAAGTCATGCAGAGTAGAAATCAACAGCATCATGCGTAGTGTTAAGTATGAGTACGATGAGTACTTCAAACTTTGAATATGAGTAGTATGAGTATGATATTAAAATAAGTATGAAGTATCAGAAATTATGAGTATGATTCGAATCTACTCATCTTTTTGAATACATATTGCTGATCTCTGGTTTGAACTGTGGCCTCACGTCTAATAAGCCAACTATGGCGGCATTTAAACAAAATAATGTGTGTGCGAGATATTGTAAATATTTTGAATTGATTTGAAAGACCTATTGGCGTCATTATTTTGCAAAATCGTTGAAATGCTCGCCACAGCTTCTCTGTATGGAGAACATCTGAGATGTGCATTTAACCATGACTCTGACATGGTTTTTGACATGGGTTTTGTTGGTTTTTTAAACCGCTGGTGTTTGTGTTTTATTCGCATTCAAAATTGTGACTTAAGAAACCTCTTAAAAGGTAATGTTAAACGGGGCCATACAAACTTCAGCCACACATTAGGTGACATTGACTATTAGCTGGTGAAGCCAGGCAGCTGAATTTGTTCGATGGCATTGGTTTTGTTGGCTTTGAGAACCGCTGTGGTTTGTGGCATATTCGTATTCAATTGTGACTTAAGAAACCTCTTAAAAGGAAATATCTTACGGGACCATTCAGTCTTCAGCCACACTCAAGGTGACAATGCCTATAAGCTGGTGACACCAGGCAAGTACTTTGCTATCGATACATACTCCTGCATACCTAATTTAAAATATTTTCTATGCAAACATATTGTGCATGTCAAAGCTCCCAAGAGTAGGTTGGTTTTTACGATGCTTGATTTGAATAAGTTTGATTGTCATTTCGAAATCATTGTTAAAACGAAAATCTTAATCTATTTCTTCTCAGAATTCCTTGCACATATAATAAGCATGGAAAACAGAAATAAATTGGAATTCATATTGTGATTAGAAATCTTTAAGCAAATATGATTAAAAAAAAATCCAATTCCGCATACCAATGCTACGAATTGTTACGAACATATGCACAACAGGCCGTCAGCCTAATTCCGTTGCTTAATTCAAGTGGATTGTGTAGAAAATTTAATTGCTTTTTTTTCATTTCATATTTGCTATTTGCACTGTTTTAATTATGATTGCTTTGGATTTGATTTTTCTAAAAACGAGTTTTTTGTTTTTGTTTGTTTGGTTGTTTTTTGCTTTCTTTACAATTAAATTTAAATATGCTATGCCGTTAGCTATGCGGTTCTCTAAAACTAGATAAAACGGTGGCAGCAATGTAGCCGCAGTAGCATAGTTTCTTAATTCAATTAATTTTGTTTCATTAACTGTAATTTACAATTTATATGATGTGGATTCTATGTGGATTTGTTAATTTAAAAAACAGAGTTTTTGAATTTGATTTGTTTCCATTTGAGTTGGCCGGTAAGTAAGGCGAATTTATGTTACGGAACGTAGGCAATTTCAAAGTTTTTACATTAAAATTCTTAAAAGCTTAGGATTTGCTGTGCAAAGATTTTTTTTATTAAAACCAGAACAACAACAACAAAAAAACTGTGATTGCATTGCATTAATGAAAAGAAAAAAAACAACATTTAAAGGAAACAAGTTATTTTGTTTTGTTTTTTTTTTCTCTTCACATACAGAATATGTTTTACAACAAAATTGCGTAGCGGAATTATTCATTATTGGTTCACATCGAAGCGAATTAAAAAGTTGCGTAAATCAATAAAATGTTGTTTTCGTAAATTGACAGAAAACAAAAAAATTCAATCAAAAAACCAGTATTTTCGATGTGCTGTAAGCATACATTGTCGGAAGTGTGACAGAAACAAATGGGTACGTAAACAATGTGTAGTTGAACTGAAAATCAATAAGCGAAGGCGTTAATAACGTAGAATAATCCGCGATGATAAATAAGCCTACTTTTTGATATGCTAACATCTACTTTTAATTACAGCGATTAACTCAAAGTGGTATTGCATCTTTTCTGGTTTCATTAATCAAGTTGATCAATTATCAGGGTTGCTATGTGTTGCTATTGTAGGTTGGACTTTTGTATTGGGGTGTGTTGGTACAAAATGCTTTTCAGTGAACTAAACTTCCATAACAAATGGCGCTGTCTAGCCCTTCTATGATCATCATTGCTGATGTTTTTGTACATTCAGAGGGATTTTAGAAAGAACTCTCTTAATATTTATACCATACCTCTTCTTGTTTTTATTATAGACCCCTAGTTACTATAGTCTAGTAGATAATGTATTGGCTTATTGGATAAGGCCATGATTCAAGCCCCATCTCCAATGAAAAAAAAAATATGAAGGACTATTTCTTCGCCGACTTCTTCTCAGCAGATTTGTGGCAAAAAGTCTGAGACTCTTAAAAATCTATCGTTTAGAATATACTTTAAACTGTAGGTCCCGCCATTCATGTAGAAAATTAACAAACGCAACATAAGTGGTGTGAGAAGCTAGGACGTAATCTTGACTAAAGGGCTATCCAAGTATGTCTGTATGTATGTCTTCTGGCAAAAACTCTGAGAGTAAATAAAATTGCCATGAAAAGTTTGTCAAAAATCCATCGTTCAAAGTCGACTTTAAACTGTTGGGCACTCAGAAATAAAATTAACATACACAACATAAATGCTTTATGTTATTATATTTATATGTTACGTATGTAGTGGTAAATAATGTTTTTCATTGAATCCTAAACTTTTACAAAAAGCGACTAAACCTTTAAACACACGAATCCTAAACTTTTACAAAAAGCGACGCCAACTGTCTTTTCTATGCTCTTCGGTGTTGATGTTATTTTCTTTGTAGATTCCGAAGAATTGGAGGAAGAACTCTTGATTTGTACACCATTCGTCTCCTGTTTTGCTATTATAAATCAGCTTTTCGTAAGAAATCCTTGGCTTAGTAACTGTTCTTGTTGATCAGTTGTTGTAATTGTTTGAAATTGTGTGTCATTTACATCAGGATAATGGGTATAAGTCGCCCTAGTCTAGTAGGTAGTGTGTTGGCTTATCAAACGAGAGCTTGTGGTTCAAACCCTAGCTAAGACAAGAAAAATATTTCGTTCGTCAACTTTCTCTCAGCAGTCTTCTGGCAAAATCTCAGAGAATAAATAAAATTATCACGTAAAGTTTTTCAAAAAATCTGTGGTTTGGAGTCGATTTTAAAATGTAGGTTCCGTCGTTCTTGTATATTATTAACACACACAGCATTGGTGGGTTGTTATCCCGACTAAATGGCTGCAGTAACCAATTAAGTCAGTAAGACATACA
>QOCX01006209.1:0-11644 GCA_005959815.1 Sarcophaga bullata
ACAGCGACTACATGAGATGAACTCTCCATATTATAATAATAGTTATGGCCAGTAGCTCCTAAGCTAAACTAATACGAAATAAAATTAATTCGGAATTGCTATTCGCTTTCGAATGAATCGTCGAATTACATCTTTCACTGTAATTCTAGAAAGTATGGTCACCTTTAAACAATTGATTTACTTCATGACTGATCCACTACATACAATATCCATAATAAAATATTCATTTAATTGCATATTTATGTAATAATTTGTAATAATTTCTTCAACATATAGACAGAATCTATAACATATTCACATTACTCCTTACACATACCTTAACTACACATATTTTATATAAAATTACGATCTGGGCAAAATTGTAGTTTTTTCAATGTTTTTCTCTCTTTTCCTCCTTTCAATATTTCTAATGAGTTTTAATTTAACTGCCCCGTCCATCCGTCTACTGACTGTTTCGTTGTCGTCCTGTTGGGTGTAAAAATCGCTGGTAATTCACCTCAAAACAAAGTCATAAATTGCTTGCCGTCTTGTGTTAATACTTTCTGTCAGATGAACTGCAATAAATCCTATAAATTGTCTGTCACCGGGGCTACAGAACGTATAAAAAATATCGTCGTATATCGCAAATAAATACGAATACGAATTAAAAAAAAAAAGAAAAATATACGAAAAGAGAACCTCAGCATTTGAACATTATAATTTTCTCAATGGGTATACATACATACATACGAGTACATACATTCAAATACGCTCCTATTTGCTTCAAACTGTAAGTGCTGATACTTTCGCAGGCACGAGAGGAGAGACTTATGGCATCAGTTAATGACAAAAAACAACAATAACAACAACAACAACAACAACATTATGATAAAGGGTATGAAAATGACAAGCCAACAAAAGTTGATTTGTTGTCCTGTCCTCTTCATTATTTAAATCATATTAAAAAAAAAAGAAATTCTACGTGGGTTGTTTTCATATTTTCCACATACTCATGCAGACAATCAAATTGACTGGTTTTTACCCGGCTTGTACTCTCAATTCTAGTAAATATCAACGTCATTAATGTCATCTGAAAGCAAATGAAAGTAAGTCTTTATCATGCGTGAGTTTACGGAGCAATAATGGATGTACGAAGACTATGCTAGAAGGTTTTGGTATTTTAAAAATTGAATGTTTTTGTTAGTTGTCACAGGAATTATTTCTCAAAAAATATTAATCACTTAATTGGTCATTACAATCCTTCTTCTTCTTCTCAGACCACCCATGTTGTATGTCTTATGTTTATGCGTGTGAAGCGGGGCGCACAGTTTAGCGAACGACTGATTAGAAAAATTTTTCAGGGCGGTTTTATTTACTATCCAAGATTTTCCCAGGGACTGCTAAGAGTATATCGCCTAAAGAACTGGAGCTGGATTCAGAACTGTATTTGAACGCCGATCTCTCGTCTATTGACCCAATATAGTGTTTACTACAGCGACACCTGGTTCTAAAAATTTTAATCTAGTCAATGCTCAACCATACTTGATACCGCCATATTGGTTACAAAACAACCTTATAGAGGAAAAGCAGGAAGTTCAAAATAAGGACAGAATTTTTGCCAATAAGCGAATTTAATTGAATCGTCTTCATCTTTATCTGGGTCAGCTTTGAAACTGTTCAACTCTTCCTTGTCGGTCGGTGGCTTAGTAAAGCGTTGGTTTTTTAGAAGTTTTCAGAAATGTAAGCATTGAAATGCTCATTTGTTTCTGGTTTGTCGGAATAACACTTTTCTTTAACGGCACTCCCACTCCCCAGAAAATAGTTTCCAACGGTGTCAAATCGCAGCTTGTTGCAGCCAATTGACATCACCATTTCGGCTGATTAAATGGCCATCAAACGTTTGCTGCAATATGTTGATTGCGCACTGTACGAACCCTTTCAAGTCTTGGCACATCAGCAATGAAACCCATTTCACGAACTTTAGCAATAAACTTGTGTATACTGCGTGTGGTCCTTCTCTGCGATCAAATTTTGTGCGATATTTTCGTGCAATTTCCGATTAATTGTTTTTGTTTTGGAAATAAATTTCTAATAAATCCCAGCGCAGCTCAAACGTAAATCTATTCGTTACGTTCAGTGGAGATAATATACTGAATTTTATGACAGAATAAAATGGCATAAGTATTGTCGGATTCGAAATAACCGATGGGTGAAATTTAAACCGATAATATGGCATGCGCGATATTTAGCAGCAGATGTCTTGGGTTTATTTAGTTGTTAATTAGAATAAATTACCTTTTTGCCTGTTAACTTTAATTGTGCATTAATTAAGTCATTTTTGCCACTCTCGTAAATACCATTTTAGGCGCTATGCGTGCTCAAGTGAACTTTTTGATATCAAAAGCTATCACTCCAACCTAACCTAAATACCAATTTAGGCCCTGCTTATCGGCATCAATATTTAGAAATATCATGATATACATATGTCTTCCACGATTTCTTGTAGTTGTTGTTTATTTGTCTACTAGGTAGTGCGTTGGTTTATTAGACATGAGGCCTCTGTTCAAATCCTGGGTCAGATATCAAAACGAAAATATAAAAAAAATATTTTTTCGGCGAATTCCTGTCTGCATATTTCTGGTAAAAACTCTGAATGTAAATAGAAATTGCTGTGGAAAGTTTCTTAAAAATCTGTCGTTCAGAATCGACGTTAAACTGTAGGTTCCATCACTCATGTGTAAAATTTACACACACAACATCAGTGGTATGAGAAGTTAAATGGTAATGCTGACTAAAGGGTTGTAATTATTAATTATGCTATGTTGTTCATTTGATTGGTTTTTTTTTTATTAATTTAATTTAATTTTATTTTACTATTAATTATATTAATTTCTCTATTTTTTTTGTAATTTAATTTAAATTTTTATACGCATTTTAATGATTTGATGAGCATCACTGTTAAAACAGAGTTCTTACTCATGAATGACTTATTTTTAGCTTCTATTATTGTTGGATAATAAAGATCATCAAATTAATCACAATAAATCATGAACACGTTAATCGATTTCTAATCACAAAAGATACTTTCACCGTTTTATAGGGTGTCATCTTTATGGAATTTTATTAAAAGCGTTGGTGGATGCTGATACTGATGCTGATGCTGATGCTTATGTGACAGGCACCAAAGCTTTAAATTATTTTCAATGAAATTGTATTGAAATGACATAATAAATCATGGTTTAATATGCAAATTAGATGGAGAGTTTTTGGTAAACAACAGTTTTATTGTTGATTACAAAGAATTAATAAATTTTAATCAAAAAATTATTTGTCGGGGGGGTCAAGGTACCCATTTGTGGTATTAATTAGAATGTACAAAAAAAAAAAAACACGGTGAACACTTTTTAGAATAAATCACAGGAGTTAACTTTTTATAATTTACCGATAAAATAAATCACATTTTCACATACCGAAATACAATGCGATACAATGGAACAATGTATGTAAGTCAATAGAATATGACAAATGAAATCAAATTTCGAATACAAATTAAAATTAAAATTAATTGTTTTGAACTTGTAGTAAAGCAACAGATAAAGAGAAAAAGTTAAGAGGAGATACGAATTTTTTTTGTGGCATTCGTTCGTGCTAATCTAATCTAATTAATGATTAACATCATCAGAACAAAAGGCAATTAATCACTGGGTTTTTATTTTTTTTATTTTTGTAAACAATTTTGCCACACGTGTGATAGCGATTTGAATAGAAGTTTTTTTAAATTGAGCACTTACCTTGAAAGTCTTGACCAGTCTTGACTTTGTTTTATCGTTTATAAGAAATAAAGAAGTCTCCGTTGTCCGGGCCTCGTTTCCAGACCCCAGCTCGAAACAACTCCAACTACATGAAACGTACAAAAAGGCAAGAAAAGAAAGAATTATATGGTCGATCGGCGCGACTTCCTCTCGAGCAGCGACTTTGGCATAGAAACAAAGAAGAATTCCTTAAAAATTCTCTTGTGCGAAATCGACTTTAAACTTCTTCTTCTTTAAACTCTCAAAACACAATGAATCTATAAAACATCCACAGCATAACCCTTAAAAAAACTGAATCAGGCGGCCGTGCAAACCATACCTGGTTACCCAGCATGATTGGATGACTGTCAATCAAATTAGGGAAGAGAATATTGTAAAAACACCCTCTAAAAATGAACCCCACTCCGCCGCCTTGTAAAACAAAATTGGCTGTTTAAACAGCCATATGGCAATACGATTGCGTCTTTCTGGAATTTTGGTAATCAACAGCAATTTAGCATCCGAAATGAACTGTAAATAAGAAACACCCCCTCAAAATGATTGATTGATTGATGATGTGCAATTGAGATTGAAAGAAGAAAGAGAAGTGTAAACTGAAATATGTTTTCTTTCAAGAAGGGGTAGGAACTTAGTCAGTGTGTATATATGGATGCATAATACCGCACTAAAATGCGCGCTGTCTGACAAGACATTTGAAACAAAAAATTCTTTTATTCTCGAAGAATTTTTAGTCTCTACATATGCTGGTTTCAATGACTCAATTATCCTTTAAAAGTGCAATTGAATTTAGTTTGAATATAAAGCGCAAAATATTGTACACAGCAATACTATCTGGCATGCTTCCAACACTTGGCCCTTAGGCGGTCAAATCAAAGATAGTACGGGACTGTCTGAAGAAGCTGAATCAGCTAGGTAGGCAGAATAAGGCATGCTGGGCCCAAGTCATGTGGGAACTCTCGGCAATAAGTAAACTGCTGAGCTTACGAGAAGGGAAGTTTCCACATTGTTGAAGTTTCCTGAACTCTTCAGTGAAGTGGGAGCAGATATTTGAAAAAGTATACTGAAAGAGAATTTAAAGAGTGTGTTTAAGGCCATAAGAACTATTACAATAAGAAGAGATCAGAGTACACTTACTTAGAATGATTGTTGTCTCAAGCTTGGCTTGTAGATTTTGCGACAAAGAAGATAAATCATCGGAAGAACACTTGTCCGGAATCTCTGATGTAATGATACATGCCAGGAGAAAAGACCAGAGCGCATATCAAGAACTAGGCAGGAAATTTTCATTGTTGACACCGAAAATCATTCTGAAATTTATTATGAGAATAGGCTAGAACAGGACATTGTAGAGATACCCTATAAAGTTAGTTAGTTAGGAGAGTAAAATATGTTCGGCCACAATATGTTTAACATTTCTTCAAACAGCGATTAATAAATCCCTGCACTGAACATGAAAATGCAAATCTGCAAACTGCAAAGCTCCAAGTGACGGATTTGCCTTTGTACTTCGATTCGAAATATTAACCGTGAATTGCAAAGTCTATGGATAATTTCGAATTGGACTTTAAAAACAACGTCAGCTGCCAAACATTTACGATATTCCCTTTAGTGTTAACAAGGATACGAAAGGAGGAAGTGAATTACAGAAACGTAGCAGGGAACCTTTATGTTTGCATTCTGCAACAATATTTTGTTGTTAAACAAGTAAAGTAATATCAGCAACCACATTGTTGGGTCATTCATCCGCTCTGCAGCTTTCTGCTGTAAAACTGTTTTCTGGTACCCATATGATGTGAATGAAAATACAGCTTTGCGAATCGAAAATAACCGGTACCATGACACATAATACCTCTGGGAAAAATATCATCGCAACAGTCATATGTCTTTGGAGACACAGCCATAGTACGGTCTCATTGAATAATCTATACCTATGGGCTTCGAGAAAATAAGTGCGCCCCACTATATTAACGAAATAAACATTCTAAGCTTAACTCACACATAATTATTGTTCGCGTAATCAATGTTTACGCAAGAATATTTACGATTCTTGAGTCACTAACATTCGATGCTTACGTACTGACGTCCAGAGTCTCTGAAGATCCAGCAAAGAAGATATAAAATTGTATCCACCACTGACGTATGTGAGGAACTCAATGCATGGATAACACTGAGTTTAACCGAGAAACTATAGCGTGGTGTCACGTAATCAATGTGCTTTTAAGTTCGCAATTCTTTTAGAATCATTGAATCGATTGTCCCCCAGAGGCCTCCAATTGCCTCTAACACTGGCGTAAGAGAGGTATTGAATGAATCGATAATAATGATCTGGTCTGATTCGTGTCCTTGCGGTATAAAGTTAAGTTTAGTCATTTTGCCAAGGAATTACAAGGCGACAGTAATTAAATAACCGTCTGAGCACCTTTGTATAGTTCCATATTTCCAGTTACTTACGTAATTGCTCTTTCCAACAGTTGATCAGTATAACTAAATAGCTTCTCACACCACCAATGCGGTGTGTAGCAATTTTATCAAGTGGCTTGACCTACAGTTAAACGTTTTTGCCGTAGAGTAGACTCTTCATGGTAATTTTGCCTAAAGACTGCTAAAAAGAAAGTCACCGTTTTTTCATATTTCCTTTTTTTTGCGAGATGTCTGAGCTGGCATTTGAACCACAAACTCTCGTTTAGTAGGTGTAAGTACTGTGGATACTTGCATATGAATTTGGTTGTGTTGTGACCAAAGAGGCAGTACGGAAATGTTCTTTCGAATGAAGTTAGCATAAGTGAGAGTTAAGTTCAGTGTTTTGTCGTCACTACGTAAGAAAATAAAACACAACACATGATGGTGGGATTGACTGTGAAAAATGGACTGAATTGAAGTTGACCCTTCAAAGAAAAGACTGAATGTCCATCGAGTAACATGGCCCGCCTGTTAAGCTCCATTGACTTTAGACTGGCATCGTAGCCATGGTATGGGCAGCCCTGTTACGGTACTTTTCATAACACGTATTCGTATAAGGTTGGTCCTTGTCGTTTTAATGTTATTATTTTCATCAAATTAATCGTGAGTAATTAATGATCTCAATTCAAAGATTAACACCCCTATAAGACAAACATCAATAGTGAATAATGAATACTGGACAGAGCGGGGGGCGGAGGGGTTAACAAAAGATATGAAATTAACGATTAAAGATAAATGGTTCACTAGTCAGCCACAAAAAAAAAAATAAATCTAATGCGCCCGGTGCTTAGTGCCACCCAAATATCTGGAGGTGCGTAAAGTTTTGAGAAACGGTTAGAAATTAAAAAGATCGATAACCGAATAACAAGCAAAAACCAAAAAAACAAAAAAACTTTAAAAAAAAAAGTGATAAAAAAATTGAATTAAACAATGAAATAAAGTGAAGATAATGAAAATATCGATTGATTTTCTGAAATAATTATGGCCATCAAGTTTAACCCAACAACACTCGTTCATATTGCAATTGTGATTGATGTGACGTATAATACTAGATTCTTGAGTTAGGATAGGTGTAGTTGCATGGATTTGAATATTTTTAATATGACAAACCACGTCTAGGTCTCAATCATGGTTTTACTAGCCCACAGATATTTCTTACTTGACAACAAGATAACACACCACACACGAGGCATTATGCATATTCTCCAGTATAGTTGGCAGCCTTTATTGAAATAATGCATGTATTGAATAGTATGAGAAAGGATGGGTTTTAAATAATATTTTGGACTTAATCAAGGAAAACTACCTTTTATCGACCTTTCTAACGTAGTGACGACAAAACACTTGAACTAACTCTCAACTTAATGCTAACCTTCGACCTGTCGAAGAACATGTTCGGTACTGCCCTCTTGGTTCCACAACACAACCAAAATCTATGCAAAGTATACACAGTACTTACACTCACTAAACGAGAGTTGGGTTTCAATCGCCACCAGCATCTCGCAAAAAAAGGAAATAGTGAGAAAACGGTGACTTCCTTTTTACGTCTTTAGGCAAAATTGCCATGAAAGGAGTCTTTATCTCTACCGGCAAAAACGTTTTAACTTGTGAGGTCAAACCACTGATAAAATGCACACCACCGCAATCTGGTGGTGAGAAGTATTTAGTTATACCGATCAACTGTTGGAAAGGCAATTACGGTAAGTAGGAAATATGGAACTTATAACATAGGTCGCCTCAGAAAGGTTTATGTAATTACTGTTCGCTTGGTGAATTTCTTGGCAAAAATGAATAGTCCACACATGTCATGCCACAATCGATTTATTGCGTCAAACGTTTGATGTCGATTTAGTTAGCCGAAATGGTAATCCTAATTGGGAGCCAAGAAGCTGCGATTTGCACTGTTTTCTGTGAAGAGTCGTTAAAGGAAAGTGTTATGCCGACAAAGCCGAGACAATTGAATATTTGAAGGCCAACATACGTGATGCCATTGTCGAGATACGACTCTAGACAACGAAAAAGTGCATGAAATTTGGTTCGATCCGAATGCGGCACTGTGAGGCCAGCCGCGGCAGCCATATGAATAAAGTAAGATTGCATTTCTATCCGGAATAATTGGGATGCATAACCAAAAAATAAATTGGCAAAAATTTCAAAACGTTTTTGTTTTATTGCGTTTTTAAATTCAAACTTTTGAGCCACAAACCCCATACAATTATGTGCGTACCTCCAACTGTCGTTAGTAGATTTATCTTAACGCACATTGAAATTGTCGTAAGCTCAGCTTGTAAGGCACAAGATATTTAAGTCAGCCCCTTAAACCACTTCGAAAGCCGCTTAAAACCCCTGGTATTAACACAAGATTCCGCTAAAGCCCACACTACTTTCGATATTTACAAACTGTGGTAAGATTTTTTATATATCAGCCAAACGTACTGTTGTTGAAAGCACTGTTATTGTGTAAATTGAGAAGATTTAATTCTTTTAAGGGTCTGTTTAAATTTTATAAAACGCTTAACATTGACTTGACAATCAATCTTAGCTTTGCTAATAACACAACAATATTTGATCGTAAGCTTCCTTTGCATTTCCTTCACCTTTATCTTTCTTACTCTCTTTCTCTCTTTCTCTCTTGCTCTCTCTTTGTCTCTTTGTCAATGTCTTTATCACATTTGTTTTCAATTTTTTTCATTGAATTTCCGCCAGATATGAAATGATCAGCAGATTTCTACAGCTTGCTTTAGAAAAGAGACCTAGTCGAGCTGAAGGTGAATGTGTGTGTGTGTGTGAGCTTGAGCTTGAGTCTGATATTAAATGGGGAGACCCAAAAGAGGTAAAAGAAGACATGATTTGATTGACATTTCAATTAAGAAATTAGTCAGTTCGGTTTGTAGCGCAATTCTTTTTAAAATACTTCTTATTTTGTTATTGTTGTTGCAATTTATGGTAATGAAGGGGCATGAAAAGTTGCATTTTGTGTCTCAACAAAACTGTCAATGTGACACGACAAACATGAAATACAAAAACAAACAAAACAATTGTGACAGAATTCTAAAGGAATAAAATGATTCGAATATCAATGTTCCTATCATCATAGTTTATTTATAGTTTTTCTAGTGAGAGTTTAAATAAACCGAGAAAGATAAAATTGCTTTCTTATGGATTTAATTGATACCGGTTGGTTAGCGCTATAAGAAGGAAACTTATGTACTCCGAGGTTCATTCCTTTTCTAGCAAGGCAAAGTCTTATCCCGTAGATATCTTAGGTAGCAGTAAACGTCTAACAGAAAAATTACTATCCTGCCGATATTCGTCTTCACTAATTTGTACACACACTAGACGTTTGAATTCGCCGTAGTCCAATAAGTAGTGTGTTGGCTTATTAGACGTAAGACCATATTTCAAGCCCCTGATCAGACATCTCGAATAAAACCGAATATGAAAAATTTTTGTTCGGCGTCTTACCCTCGGCAGATTTCTGTCAAAAACTCTGAGAGTAAATAAAAAATTGCCATGAAAAGTTTCTCAAAAATCTGTCGTTTAGAGTCGACTTTATGCTGTTGATACCGCCCCACTCATGTATAAAATTAACACGCACAACATAAGTGCTGTGAGAAGCTAAGTTGTAACCCTGACTAAGGGGTTCTAATGACTAACTATGTGTGTAAGTTTACTAATCGTTTAAGTTTATGCAAGTTCCGCAGAGTATTATCTGAAGAAGTGCACTCAACTGGCAAGTCTCAGTTTATCTTCTGATCTGTTGCAGATCTAGCCTCCAACAGTCAATCAACAAATACGATCCCGAAACGATCCCGAAATGAACGGGGGCCCAGTATAGCATAACATGCCTTTATTTACTTCACCAAGTTGTTGAAGCTGATCAAGGTATTAACGGAACAGCCTCCATTCAATCGAAGTCAGTGCTCTATTGGGTCTATCTGAAAGTATCGGGTGGACACCCTATTGATTAAAATGTAAATCATCGGTTATTTCGAATCTCGCCATACTTATGTCATTCCACAATGTCACAAAATTCAGTATCCACTAAAACTGATGTCGTTAATAATTACAATTGCCGAATTTGTGGCTCAGAAAACCCAAATGTGGCCTTGCAGAAGCCAATGTACCCGTTGCGAGTGACGTTGATGCGGCTTGTGGAGCGAAGACATCATTGGACCATATTTCTTTGACAATGAGAACGGCGTAAGCATCAATGGAAACGCCTATCGCACCATTATAACGGATAGTTTTGTGCCCACTCTTGAAGGTATTGATGTGAACGATGTTTGGTTTCAACAGGATAGTGCACACAGGATTACATGTCATGAAATTCTGTTTTCGAGGTTTTTGCCAATAAGAGAGGAGATTTCAATATAGGCAAAGAATTATTCAGTTGAACTACTTAGCTTTCAATACTCGTGAAGAGATAATAAATGTGTTCTGGTATTAATACTGTTTGACTTTTTTATACAATGTTTTCCGAAATTAACGATACTTCACAAACCATCGTGTGATACTTTGTACTAAAAAATTCTGAATTTGGGAAATGCCCCGCGAACGCACTTCATTCTAAAATGCATAAGCAGACAAGGTGCTGGAAGATTTTGTGTAGAACAAAGTACTTAAAAATTCATATCATTTCCAAAACATTGTTTTCCAAATGCTCTTTGTAGTCTTAAAAGATATGAAAACGAATTCTCTTTTTCAAAACTAAATTGTAAACCACAATGAAAAAGAAGAAAAATTGAAAAAAAAATATGTTTTATCGACCTTTTTTTTTATTTCGAACGACAGACAGCCTTAACCAACTGTGTGCCAAATAATTGCAATCTTTTATGGACAAAAAAAAAGAAAAACATCTGCTAAATGCTTAAAAAAAATGTTAAAAAAAGAATATTTTTGAAGAGTTTTAAAATTATTGCCAACACGCAAAGTTGTCAGATTGAAGTCATGCTTAAAAACAACACACCAATATGACTCGTACATTTTAAACTCCTCTTCAAAGAAGTCGAATGTGTCAAGTGCATGTTCCAGAAGCATGGGCATATTTTGTTTTTGATGTCTGACCGGGGATTCGAACCCTGGCCTTTCGTCTAATAAGCCAACACACTCTACCTACTAGACTACGGCGAAATTTAATCCGATAGTATTAAAGATTATGAAAGTCTTGTTTTGCGTTTGGAGAAATTCGCAGAGAGCTACAGTTTTATAGCCAAACTCTAAATTCGAAAGAAAACTGCAAACCATCGAACAACCGTACACAATAGGATAGGAATTGTGTTTTATCAGGACGACTCGATCGACGACCGTCAAAGTTAAAACGCCTAATGCACCGCTTATAATGAATATCTGATGCCATTACTGTTATCCTTGGCCAATAATTTTGTTGTACT
>QOCX01006210.1:0-11643 GCA_005959815.1 Sarcophaga bullata
TTAAGGATTGTTATGATGAAAAATTCATTATCATTATCAAATTGCGAGCTCGGTATACCTGCGAAGCTAATAAGGCTATGTAGAAAGACGTTGAGCAATTAATGCAGCTCCGTCAATGTAGGAATGGACCTCTCCGAATTTTTTGCTATCATGCGAGGTTTCAGACAAGGCGATCCCTTATCATGCGACCTCTTCAACTTCGTCTTGGAGAGTGTTTTGCGAAAGGCGGAAGTGCATCGCAATGGCACTATCTTTCATAAAAGTGTCCAGTTGCTTGCGTACGCTAACGACATTGACATCATAGGGCATACCAAGCTAGATGTTACTGCTGCCTTTAGCGCTATTGAAAGGAAGTCTACGAAGATGTGTCTGGCAGTAAATGAGGGCAAAACAAAGTATATGTTATCTACAAGTAGAGAAGTGCGGCCTACTGTGCGGTTACGGGTGATAACTATACTTTTGATAAAGTCAAGGAATTCATCTATCTTGGCTCCGCCGTTACCACCAAAAATGATGGCAGTCTGGAGATCAAGCGCAGGATTACTCTTGCAAACAGGTGCTGCTATGGTCTCAATAATAGGCAATTGAGTAACAGAGACCTCTCTCGTGCGACGAAACTAATACTCTACAAGACGCTCATCATACCCGTGCTTTTATAGCGCAGAGACATGGACCTTATTAAGCACCGATGCAGCAGCCTTGAGAGTATTCGAGAGAAAAGTCCTACGTAAGATCTTCGGTCCAGTGCGAGTTGGCGAAGATTTCCGCATCCGATACAACAGTGAGCTGTATGAACTCCTCAACGACGTGGACATTGCGCAGCGTATTAATATCCAGCGCCTACGCTGGCTCAGCCATGTCTTCAACTTTTTGTGGCTTGCTTAACGTATGTTCATAATGCGAAGGTCTTCTTTCACGCCATCTTTCCGTTTGATTCTTGGCCGATCCTGTCTATCTTAGTCATTTATTCATACAGTTCGACAGTTCATTGTTGTCCACCTTGGGAAAAGGTTACCATAGTCACATAAGGCGCTTGACCAAAAGAAGATTTTAAGCTCAAATATTGCCGAACGAGTTGTTGGATTACTCGATGTCGATGACATACTTTTGTATGCAATCAGCTTAAATGTTTTCGAAACTAATTTTGATGCGAAGATATTGTTCGGCACAGAGCATGTCACAAATTTTATTTCCTTAATGGCAGGCTAGGTTGAATATCATTGCATGTCCTTATTTATTTCATTCTTTACTTAAAAAAAGGTCAGTGTCCTAATGCAGTACAAGTAATCTAGGCAATATGAACTCTACTCCATTGCTTGGGGATTAGAAAACTAAAGCTGGATTCACCCATGGTTTCGGAACAAAATTTTCTTAACATCGGGTTTGACGTTTCTCATTTTGAGAGAGAGAGAGAGAGAGAGAGAGAGAGGAAGAGAGTAAATTTTGTTCGGAACAATTTCAGCTTGAATTGGTTTCATTTTAACTTTTATTCCGAAACAATTGAACAGTGCTGCCAGATAGTTCAATTTTATAAGCAAAATTGATAGAAAATTGATAAAATAGTAAAACTAATACGTCGTTTATGAACATATTTCATATGGTAGCCTTGTTTTTCCAGAACAATTGTTCGAAGTGTGGGAAACGTTTCAGAACAAACTCTCAAGAAACTAAAATTATTTCGGAACAAACATGTTGTTCCGAAACCATGGGTGAATCCAGCTCAATAGTATTGTTGTATTGTGTGTAGTGATAAGGAACTATGCTTGTAAAGTCTTACTCTTTTTCAAGAGAAGAAACTGCTTGCCTCTGCCGTTATATTCCTTATAAAGGTTTTTCGAATTGTTGGGATAATACAATGATTTCATCTCGAATCGAACATGGTTTACTAGGATTTGTAGTGACGCCTTTTTCTAATTTTTATTACTCCCCGCCAAAAAGGAAACGAAATCCATTTGAAACTAAGCGACGAGGCCATCTCTGAAGTTTTTACAAATACATGTGAAAGGGACAAATAGTTTTATGTTACGTACACATACGTTCTATGCCTGTATATATGTGTGTATGTATGTGTGTTTGATCGTATACATGGATTTAAATTTGTTTTTTTTTTTTTGTTGCCTTTAATGAGTTTTTCGCTACATTTACTGTTAAAGTGTATCTGTTATATACTCGTATGCATATGTATTGATGTGTTTATTTCCGTCTATGTTTGTACATATGAGTGTGTGTGTGTGTTTGAGTGATTTTATGCATTTTCATGTCCCTCTTTTATTTTATTTCATTTCAATTTATTTTCATTTTTGTTTCGTTGTTTCATTGTGTTTTTTTTTTTTGTTTACAATTTGCCACAGTTACTGGAGACTGCTACTTTGCTGCTATTTTCGAGGTTCACTTAAATAACTAAATTAGGCAGACACATGGTACTGAACGAATTGAATTTATTTTTTCGAAATGTTTTTTTTTTTTTTGTTTTTTTGTTTTTTTTTTCGGCGAATGTCCTCGTATAGTTTTTTCATAGTCGTGGTGGTATGGTTAATAATGTACATACAGCATGTATGTTGACTGTATTGATTGTTTGTGTAATTGTTACAATTGTTTTTATTGTATTTGTTAGTGATGTTGTTTGTTTGTGTGTTATTGTTGTTTTATCTTGTGAAAAATAATCTTTTGTTAAAATGTGTTTTTGTTGATTTTGTGATTTGTAGCCACAAAACAATTGACTATGTATTGTTTAATCCAAATTAAAATGTGGCCCAAATTATATTAGATCAACTCAATTTTTTTTTTGTTTTACATTTTTTGTTTTTGTTGTTGTTCATCTCTGTTGTTGATGTTATTGTGTGGTGTTTTATTTTGTTTTTTTATTTAATTTCAGACTCAATTTCGTTACATTCATTCATTGTCGTCTTGTTTCTGTTGTTGTTGTTGTTGTTGTTGTTGCATTGACTTACGAGCAATTTAATTGTGCAAATCAATTTATTTCGAGATTTTAAATGAATTTTATTTCTTTTCTTTTTTTTTGTTTTTTTTTCCTTGTGCCAAAAATTATTTTTCATTTGCAATAGTAGCCGCTGACTATATAAAGAAAGAAATATCGTGTCAAATTAAAATGTAATGATATTGAAAACATAGTTGTACATACAAACAACACTGGTGACAAAGTTTGATTAAGAATTACTTTCCAAATGCAGCCAATTGCCAAACCATTAAAGGCAGTCAATTATCCGCCATCAAATAGATTTTGGGTAAATTTGTTTTCCATGTCCGACATGATACAAATTCTTAATTGTTAAATGCTACATTGGAGTTGTGAAATATTAAGCAGTGAGAGGTCATATGGATTGTCAAAGATGCGTATCAAAAGGGCGAATTTAAAGCTTAGAGCCAGTTTCGTTCTCTTATCATATCAAATGTTTGTTGCATTGAATTTGTTTTAAAGCTTTATGCTTCAAATATGAATCAAAGAGAGTAGGAGATGCAGAAAATCTGTTAACCCTTTAAAGGCCACTAGGGAAACTTATGACACATACATAATTGGCCATTACAAGCCTTCAGTTAGGTTTACGACCTAACTTCTCACACCACTGATGTTGTATGTGTTAATTTTATACATGAGTGGCGGTAGCTACAGTTTAAAGTCGACTCCGAACAACAGATTTTTAAAAGAAACTTTTCATTGCAATTTTATTTACTCTCAAGTTTTTGCCAGAACCCTGCTGAGAGGAAGTCGCCGAGGATATATATTTTTATATTTCGTTTTTGATGTTTGACAGGGGAAACTTATGATTCAAACTAAAAAATATCAAAAATCTGAATAATCAAAACCCGGGTGGATGATATGTTACTTACAGAAGAATATAGGTTTCCTAACTACAACTGTCTGTGAAATCACCGTAGTCTAGTGCGGTGTGAGTTTGGTTTACTAGATGTGAGGCCACGGTTCAAACCCCAGGTCAGAAAACTCCAGCAAATCGGAGTATGCAAATATATTTCTTTGACGAAATTTTCTTCTCATCGAAAAATTTATCGTTCGGAATCGAATTTAAACTGTAGTCCCGCTACTCAAGTACAATATTAATACACACAACATAAGTTGTGTAAGAAACTAGGTTATCGAGTTAATGACGTATTATGTATGCATTAGGGTTGCCAAAGGGGATTGATTTTTAAAAATCCCTGAATTCGGGATTTCGAAATTCCGATCCCGAAATCCAGCGATTTTTCTGGACAATGCGGAATGAAAAAAATCCCGAAATATTCCGGGAAAAATCCCTAAATATCCCGGGATATCAGAATTTCGGGATTTTCTCTTAATAAATAAAAACTAAAAACAAAATTTCATTAATTTTTGATCTTTTTTGCAGTACATATGTTATAAAATAAAAAACAGAATACAAAAAAAGTGTAAATTAACAATAAAAATTAAAAATAATTCATCTGCGTCATTATTGTATATTCATTGTTTTAAATAATTTTTCAAAAAGATCAAAGCCTCTAATATTCCTTCGAAGAGCTTTAATTTTGTTGCGAACATACGCTGCTGCTGTAAAACATCTTTCGCAATCTACATTTGTGGGTAAAAAGGTTTCACCTTTCATCAGGACATCTTTTCTGTCATTATGCGATACTTGAGAACCTGAGAACTAGAATTCTTGGACACCCAGAATATAGAAACAATCGCCCAGAGGTGATTTGAGAATAATTCTAATCTTTATAAGAATCATGGAATGATTGAGGGATACCAACCAGAAGCTATAATTAAATGGTGGAACGCGTAATATCGGCGTTAAAACGGGAACTTGCAGGGTGCAAGTTAGCTGGACACAGTGCGGCTGTTGTCAGCTTAACCTAACCTATGTTTCTCTCTTAAGGAGGAGTAGAAGCTATTTCAAGCAAGATCTTTTACTAATTAGCCGATATATTTTCAATTTTATTTTGTTTGGATATTAAACTTTCAAGTCAGACGTCTGTCAAGTTGTATTCGTCGAGGTAGTCTAGTAGGTAGTGTGTTGGCTTATTAGACGAAAGGCCAGGTTTCGAATCCCAGGTCAAACATCAAAAACGAAATATGAACAAATATTTCATCGGCGACTTCCTCTCAGCAGAGTTCTGGCAAAAACACTGAGAATAAATTAAATTGCCATGAAAAGTTTCTCAAAAAAATCTGTCGTTTGGAGTCGACTTTAAACTGTATGTCCCGCCACTGATGTATAAAAGTAACACACACAACATAAGTGGTGTGAGAAGCTAGGCCGTAATCCTGACTGAAGAGTTGGTTGTAATGGCCAATTATGTACTGTTATTCTCAAGAAATTTAATTACTATTCGGCTAAAATTTCTCCTTTAAGGACTAAATGACTTGGACGTGTCATCAGCGTAGAAGTAGATGAGTGAGTGGAATGCTTCATGGGGTATTTCAAAATATTCTTTACAGCAGCTTTTAGAAAATGTACGGAAAATTAAGTTACGAATTATAAATCAGGCTTTCGGAACATGCAGTAGCCTGTGAATTTTTCAATGGCGCTCTATTTCCCGCTTAAGATCATATTGAATTAATTCTCCCCGATATACTAGATTAGTTTCGTAAAAATATGCTCAAGTATAGTTTGTTAAAAATATTAAATCTTTAACTATCGGATTTTAAAATCACGAAAAGAAAGCGCACACAAAGTGAAAAATGCAGTGTGATACACACACACAGAAAGTGAAAGAAATAATGAATTCATGAAATGCCTGACATTATGTTTGTATTTATTGTTCTTAATATTCTTGAATGTAAATTGTTTTGTTAAATAAAACGAAATGAAATAAAAAATAATTAAAACAAAAGAAGCTTTTGTTTGGCTTAATAGAAGGAAATCTCCAAAAGAAAAGTGCACTCTTGTATGGAAAGAAAAAAAAAAAATAAATAAAAAAAATTGTCGAGTATTTGTGTCAGAAAACACAAGTGCAACTACATACGACACATACGAGTATACAATACATTTGCAAATTAGCAGACACCCGCACAAACACATACACATATCAGAGATTTGTATGATTGTATGCATGAGAATATAAATAACAATGCTTAGAAACAAAAATGCAAAATGAATATGTTTACAGATGATGTATGTGTGAGTGTAAAAACAACCACACAAATAAATAAATTGAAAGATATAACATGACAAACAAACAATCTGAGAACAACAACAATAACTATAAAAAAGAAAAGTAAAGCAAACACTTATACAATCACATACAGACATCATGCATGACAAACTTAACTTGGCCAAAATGGGAACACAAAAATTAACTGTGCAGACGAATGAGTAGTAAGTACATCAGCAAATAAATGATTTTCTAACTACTACTCGAACACACAGTATCTGTCCACCTGATTATGTACATTAGGGACACATTATCAGACACTTGTTCAGAAGGTCTGCACCTAAGAAGGTCTGTGTACCAATTATGTCCATTAGGGACGCATTATCAAGGCACTTGTTCAGAAGTGAACCTAAGACGGTCTGTGTTACCTAATTAGTCCATTAGGGACACTTATCAGACACTTGTTCAGAAGGTCTGAACCTAAGAAGGTCTGTGTTACCTAATTGTGTCCATTAGGGGACGCATTTTCAGGCACTTGTTCAGAAGGGCTGAACCTAAGAAGGTCTGTTTACCTAATTATGTCCATTAGGACGCATTATCAGGCACTTGTTCGAAGGTCTGAACCTAAAGAGGTCTGTGTTACCTAATTATGTCCATTAGGGACGCATTATCAGGCACTTGTTCAGAAGGTCTGAACCTAAGAAGGTCCGTGTTACCTAATTATGTCCATTAAGGACAATTATCAGACACTTGTTCAGAAGGTCTGAAGGAATATTTAATTTGTAAATGGTTTTGAAATCCCCGATTTTTAATAGTGTAGTTCGGTAAGTTGAAGGCAAGGTAGCCAACTATACGGATTTCAGATTTCATCTTTGCAACAGATCCGGTATTTACTTCCATAACTTAACCCGTTAGAGATGAATTTTACCCGTTATAGTCTGTTTGATAAAATATTGGAATTGCGAGCTACGAAGCCTGGGAAATAATATTAAAAGTGTTTCACCTCTTCGCATGCCTCTCGTGCCTTTATATTACCGGCCTTGCCTTTACAGTTTATGTGTACATGTAAGCCAGAGCATCCCAATAAGGACTTCATCAGTGTACTCAAATCGCCTTTAGTCTTAACGCGTTCTCTTGTCACGTGTACCATTTTCTGGCTGAATTGCGTTTGTAAGCCCAGTTGAATTAAAATTTACCGCAAATGTACCTAAAAAGAGTACACGTGGGCTAGAAGAACTATCTTCTCGTAAGCAGCTTGGCAGGGAACATGTCGTTAAACTTATGCTTTTCTGTTCGTTATGATCGCTCTGGAGTATCCTTTTTAATTTCTGTAATTTCATTGCCCCACAGCAGTCGATATTTACACGCACTTAGAAGCCCAGTATTTAATGAATCAAAAGGCAAACTTTTGTTCTATAATGCCCAAGCTTCTGTTAGCCAAATTATTATTAGCCTCCTTTTTCCGAGCACTCATTGAAGACAAGGTGTGTGTAATGTACCATACTCGGGAAATCTTTAATCGCCTTTTTATAGTCTACGACAGTCCCCGAGTTGTCATTTTACTATAGGTAAGGATATTTAAATTCTTTTGTGTAAAGTTTGCCAACTTTGTGCTGGCCAAGATCATACTCCCTGGCTGTGCGTATGTATTCACACTTTGGAAAACTGAACCATGCGGGATTCTGCATTAAGATTTCATTTGACCGAGAAAGCCATTCTGGTATCAGAGTGATGCAATTTAAGCGTTTGACATGTATCCATAAAGCTGCAGCAGCGTAGTAGGTAGGATGTTGGCTCACTAAACAAGAGCCCGTGGTTCAAATCCAGACTCAGACATCTCGAACACAGCGAAGTACGAAAAAATATGCCAGAAATTTTCTGACCAAAACTCTTGAGAGTAAAATAAATTGCCATGAAAAGTTTTTTAAAAAATTTCTCGTTCGGAGTCTACTTTTAACTGTAGGTCCCGCTACACATGGTGTTGTGAGAAGCTAGGTTGTAATCCTGACTAAAGGGATACATTGTTCATGATATTATTTGTAGCTCTGGTTAATATATTCTTCCACTGCTTAGAGTAAACAGTATAAAAGGATAAAATTGATAGGAATAAGAACAATATGATCATACAGATAAGAGAAGCACTCATTAACGATCTCCTACCTTAGGGCTCGCCATTTCTTTAAGACGCTATATGTCCCTTATTAAGAAGAACGTCAATTTATGATTGGTTTCTAAGCTTAACAGGATAATGACAGACGACTTTGATCAAACTCGATCAGAAATGAATAAAAGTTGGTGTTATATTTAGAATACCTTAGTTTTGAATCTTATTAATGGATTTGATTAAAATTCACCCTCAGAAAGCTAATGCCTTCTTAAGGCTATTGTTCATTATCTGGAAAAAAATCCATGATCGTTTTAATTCATTACTTGTAATAACTTGATCCAGTAACAATTAGTCGTGCGACAAAATTGCATTCGAGAGAAAAGTCCTAAGTAAGATCTTCCGTGCAGTGCGAGTTGGTGATGATTTCCGCCTTCGATCAACAGTAAGGTGTTATGAGCTTCTCAACGACATGGACATTGTGCAGCGTATTAACATCAGCGGCTATGCTGGCTCGACCATGTCGTTCGAATGGAGGGGAATGCAGCGGCGAGACGGGAATTTGGTGCAGGGATGTGCGGAAGTCTGCTAAGAGGATGACTTTGTTTGCGTTGGGAGGACCAAATCGAGGAAGCACTATCATCGATTGGTGTAACCAACTGGCTTAGCGTGCAAGATACAGATGCGCTAGGAAGGATGTTTCAAAATCAGACCAAAATCCTTTGATCAGGTTCTTAATGACCAATTAAGTAAGTAAGTAATTAAGTAATCCTTCATATCAAGAAAACCAGTCATAGTGAACACCCTGTTGTGCAGGGATATTTCTATATGACTACGACCACTGCCATAGTATTTAATAGAGTGCACATTGCAATCTTACACATAAAAATGTATGTAAACTAACTCCGGCTTAAGTTCTCAAATCCACACCTTACAGATCAGAAGACCTAGATAAATCTAGATAGTTCTAGCAGGGATTTTCAAATCACATTCCAGGCGATTTCTCTTTTTTCTGCAATAACTTGAATGTTTTGCTTACTAATTTTAAAATCAAAATTGTTCCAATCAATAGGCATCTATCAGTTGACTCCTCTCAAAAAGTTGAACCAACTGGGTAATACAGTAGATGTTTGACAACCATTGAGCACACTACAGAGTGATTTGGTTTTTTTTTTCTAAAATCTCTAAAACGTTAGGAAACGGCTGCTCATCATTCCAGGCCTCACATATCTTTAGAACCCAATATCATCTATGAATCGCTGTTAAAGCATGACACCAAGTTGCCAAGTTCTAGAACGGTTGGTAAATAGCGTATGACAAATAGGTCACTTAAAGTAATAGCAAGTGAAAAAGCTCATTATCGAATAGAGGAGAGATAACATAAAAAAGTTAAGAATTTATGGCCGGGAGACTTTAGCTGAACAGCTTAATAAAAATTAAAAAAAAAAAAATTACCGTCCATGTATTTCTTACACGCACTGTAAGTATAATTTTTCTTTGTATTTAAGCCAACAATGCAGCGAATAAGCCAGTGAATGAACAAGCGTTAGTTTCGTTGGTAACAATTTTAAAATATGACAAGATTTTTAGGGTATTCTGTTACGTGTTTTCGGCTCTCTGTTGTTGTTGTTGTTGTTGTTGTTTGCATTTTAAATACTCGCGAGCCAAACCACTGTAAACAATGATGACGGGTCACATAGCAAAGGAAGCAATACTTACACACTTTGAAACAAGCAGAATAAAAAAATAGAAGCCCTTTAACGCAGGCCAAAGCACGTTTGTTAAACAATGGCGACGGTAAACTTCATTAGAAACTGGCAAAAGGACAGCTCAAATAGGACACACAGTTTAACAACACACAGACAGAATAGTGGATCACTTCAACGATATGAAACCAAAAATAACCAGCGACTAGAGCAACAACAATGCCATGCCAAACAATAGAAGCAAAAAAGAGAAAAAAAAACAACTCCAAAGATGATGATACAACAACAAACAAAAAAACACAAACAATTCAACTCATGGCCAAACTTTCTAACGAACTAACCGAGTGGCAATTAAAGCAATTGCAATTGAAATTAAAGGATCCTTTTGGCCAGTTCTGCTTACGTTGGTCAATAAAGCAAAAAAAAAAACTTCTAACTCACCTCCTTCCCCCTAGTGTTTCACATGTGTTTGAGTGCTTAACATTCGATTCGTGTGCTTAACTTTATATTTGTGTGTGTGTAAGTGTGTTTGTGTACACATGTAAGTAGATAAAGTGGTTTGCGGTGGTGATGGTGGTGATGGTGATGGTGCAGTTGTATAAAAGCGTTTAACGACACTGATTCGTGTAACACTTTTGGTGAATTTTAATTAGAACAGACGAACGGATAATAAAAATAAAAAAAATCGTTTTAAACAAGAGATTTCAATTCCGTTTCTCGATTCTATTCTTTTTCATTTTGGCTTTCGTATTTGTTTGCAAATATTTACTGTGTTTGTTTAGTGTTTGGAGAGATGATGGATGCTGTTGTCATTGCGTAATTTTGACTCGTACAAATAAGAAGAAGCATTTTAACACTGTTTAGTAGTGTTGGTAATGCATTTAATTTTTTTTTTGAAATTTAATAAGACACTTAACTTCAACCAATAATGTTTTGATAAAACAGCACACTAATCCAATCCCTGGTAAAATATAGTTTGACGGATCCTAACTTAAAATTTGACTGAATTTATTCCCTAATCAGTCGAATACTCATCTCAAACTCTAGGATGTTGTAACCCTCAACACAAATATTTCATCATGCTAGACTGAGAACGTCTATGGGCATACAGGATATACATGCAGTTGTTTGTGTGATTGTATGGAGTTGCTTCACTTTCTAACGTCAATATAGAATATTCATCATATATTAAATATTTCTGTCATCTGGCAACTTCCCTCCAAAGGCTGTGATAGGTAGACGGTAGGTAAGTGGTAGCGCTAGTGGCAGGGAGTAAAGTTGTAGAATGATGCGACTGATTTGCCACACTTATAAAGCGGATGCCTCGGCCCTACACATACATACATACCAATTGACCATTTCAACCCTTCAGTATTTACGTATTACGACCTAGCTTATGTTGTGTGTTTAATTTTGTACATGAGTGGTGGGACCTACAGTTTAAATCGACTCCGAACGACATATTTTTTGGAGATACTTTTCATCGCAATTTTAATTACTCTCAGAGTTTTTGCCAGAAATCAGCTGAGAGGAAATCACCGAAATCGCAGCGGAATTTAATTATACTACTGAGTTCCCTATACTATCTGCTCCTTGTAGAAGTTTTTTCATACCATCCGTAGCTAATATACATATTAACATGGATTATGAAATCTAAAAGCAGTTCAACTCATGTAGCCAGGAACATTTTTTAGTCCTTGTGGATTAATTCGAATGTTGAAATTGGATCACCAACTGAAATGT
>QOCX01006212.1:0-11639 GCA_005959815.1 Sarcophaga bullata
CCATTTGACATTCAAACAAGTGTTTTTATACTAACTTTTTCGTTGAAATACAAAAGTTTATAGAAAAAAATTGCGAATTAGTGAAAAATTAAAGTAAACGGTCTAGAAATGGGATGAGGAGCAATTTAATGACAACGAAAAGAACTTAATCAATAGTCAATCAAGCAAAAGGCATATTCCAATAGAAAAATAATGCGTTCTAGAAGGGTGATAAGAAATTATTTACATTTAACATGACAAAAATTATGGAATTATGTCTCAAACAAAAGGGAATTCTGAAGGAAATATTCGTCAAAAATGTCAGATGGAACATGACGTTATCATGATCGGTTATCATGTTGAAAATTAAAGAAACTTTTCTTCCAGTTACTAAGAGATCTATTGCTTCTATTTTAAATGATACCTTCTTGATTAAGTGGAACAAAAACTAAGTGTAAGCCACGATTAACTAAGATACATAGTGAGAGATGTTTTGGATTTGCCCAAATCCACGTGTCATGGACCAATGAATAGAGTAATTTTTTTTTCTACGATAAAAGTTTAATTTAGATTGTGTAGACTAAGTGCTACTGGTGTCATTTGGGTCAGACAAACATTATGCGACTCCAAAATGAATTTTGGACAGGTGAGTGAAGTAGGGGCGTTATCTTCTGAACGAATTCAGCATAACTTCTGAAGACACAAATATAACCAGACAAAGGGCTGTACATGTTGATCTACTTCCATGATTAGAGAATTTTTATAGGAAATTCTTTCTGCTAAAATTTGTGCGTAGCAAATTTCAATCAATCAATGAATCCCGGTATTAGTATTGATATGCAAACAGCTCACAGATATAATACCTTCGGTTACTAGTAATAAGGATAGCCCCACCACAACGTAAGCTATTAAGATTTTTAATTCTTGAATATTTTTTTTCTTTAAAATTGAAAAAAGCTGTGTTCAAACGAATATCCTCTAATTTTTTTAATTTTATAATATACATGCGTATATCGAATGTAAAATATTTGTATGGTTAATGAGAATTTTTTAATTTATATTAAAGACAACTAAATTAAAAACAAATTACTTCGGCTAAATGAACGAACACAAATTAATGTATGTACATATATAGAAATTTACAGTACTAGATCAAGACATCTTGAATAGATTGCATTTATTTATGAAGTCAATTAATTGTTTGTTTTCTTTTTTCAGTACCTCTTGAAATGAACTATTTAAGAAGAGAATATTTTAATCAGTGGTATCGACTAAGTTCGTATTTTGTGGCTCTGATCACATCACAAATTCCAGATATAGTTCTTTTGGGTACAATTAGTTCAGCCACATTATATTTTGCAACGGATCAACCTGTGGAACTAAATAGATTTTTATTATTTCTGTTGGTTACATTGCTTACATCAATGATATCATCCAGCTATGGTCTAGCATTATCATCGCGTTTAAATTTACTGGTATGTTAAGAATATTTTTTTTTTAAATTGAAACAATAAAAATTTAAAATTCCTTACTTTTAGAATTCATTGTTTTTGGGTCCATGCTTTGTATCATGTTGGGTTATATTTGCAAATCACAGCGTTGGCAATCCCGATCTGTCCATGTTTGAGAAGATTGTAATGTATAGTGGCTATATACGGCATTCCATAGAAGGTTTAATGTCGGCTTTGTTCGATTTTAATCGTTCCGATTCAATTTGTCCACCCGAAGAAGTTTTTTGCCTTTTAAAGAAGCCAAAATATCTACTTAAACTGGTGGGCTATGAGAATCTTAATTATATATACTCCGTCTTATGTCTTATCGGTTTTTATGTTTTGTTCAATATTTTGGCGTACATCAACTTTAAATGCCGTTTGGGTAGTTTAACATTTTTTGAACGCAATCGTCATTATCGAAATCTTAAAAAGTTTTTACTAAAATATATTAATTTAAGATTTTATTAATTTTAAGAGGATTCTTTAGTAAATAATATATAAAAATTGGTATTCTTTGTTTTATTTAAACTATATATTATGCAATGGACTTTTTTACTTCTTGTAAATAAATCGACTTTAAACGATCAGCTTTTTAATATTGATTTATTTATGTATGTAAGAAGGATTTTTATCGTGAGTGTTGTGTGTGTGTTCGTTTGTGTTGGTTTTCTTCTTCTCTTTGTTAGTTGTCTGTCGTTTATGAGCGTTTGTCATTCTGAATAAAATTCGTTGCGTGTGGTGTTTTTTTTTTGTCTTAGGCAGGGAGTTTGTTGTATTGCGTTTTTAAAGTAAATCATTGGTTGTTGCTGTTGCGTGTGTGTTGTGGGTTTTTGGATTTAACCCCCAAAATTATTATTTTTAGTAAATTTTTGGGAAGTGTGGTGAATTTATTCGGTATGGTGAGTTCAGTGGGTGGTAAGTTTTGCAAAGTGTGGTAAATTTACCCGGTGGGGTGAATAAAATTGAAATTCACCAAAGTGCCGTTATTCGAAATAGGTATTGTATTACCATAAATCACTTTACTATTAGTGGGGAGTTGACAGGTGCGTGTCTAGAAGAAGTAATTTTCACCTCCATTAGTGGAGCCATTGGGTTCAAACAATTTCACCATAAACAAATTCGGTTGTGAAATAGGGATGGGTGGGAGGAGTCGCAAAGTGTTGCCATTGTGTCATCTATTAGTTAAAATTAAAAAATATTGTGTAATAATGAATTGTGTAATAAAAGCCAAATATGACAATGGACGAAGAATTCCTCTTTGACTAAGTAAACTTTTGCTGTAAAATTAATATAAAAAATAATAATAAAACTGGTCTTCTTTCTTTCTCTTCTGCCTCGAAATGCTTGCAAAATTGGAATTTCTATGTCGAAATCATTTGTAATTATCTGTGCTTGGTTCGAAAGGGTATATCGGATCAACAGGAAAAATTTAATATAATTTAAATTTTATCAACAGGAAATAAAGATTTATACATATAGAAAAATTATGAACTAAATAAATTTGATTATTATTATTCCCTTTTTGGTGATTTCTTTTTCTGAAATTGGTTAAAAAAAATTATTTCCTGGCAAATTGGGATTGCACCGTGTAGGGGACATAGATAGAAGAAATAAAAATTTTCTAATAATATTTAGCGTTGCAATTTTTAGTTATTTCTAACCAAAATTGGTTAGTAGTACTAAGTAGATTTTTCCCGGTTTTGATTATTTATTTTTCTTTTGTTTTGTTTGTTAAAATTTATTAATTAGTAAAACTAAAAATTATTATTATTTGTTGTTTCTTTTTTGGTTCTCTGTTTTATTAATTATAATTAAATTTGAAAAAATATAAAAAACGAAAAAAATCTGCCGAAATTTAATTTTGGTTATATATTTTCCTTATTTGGGGGTTTTTTTTTGTTCTATAAATATTGGTCACATTATTTATTTTTTTCATGGCAACACTGTTTGTTCTAAACTTTAATTATTTGATATTCTAAATTACATTATTTTTTACATTTTTTAATATGCTTTATCGCTTGTTTAAATCGATTTAGAGAATACCGGTCAATTCATATTTTGTACCGCCAACTGAGTGCTGTATAAAAAGCTTTAAAAATATTTGTTCCTTGTTACTGCCCCACTAGATTGACACTGAATCGTTTAAAAACCCATTCCATGATAACAAACAGTCTGAAAATTTGCTATTTTGTCTTCTGTTTTTTCTCATTGTATTCATTTTTTTCTTTATTAATCTAGACACTGAGCTGGCAATGCGCATAATACGTATATAATTTTCAAATCATACACTCACCTTAACGATTCAAATGATAAAGAAACATACATAAACATTCTCCTCGTACCATTACTAATATATTAAATTGAATACATGAAAAAAATAGTATCGCCGCAGTATTTATTCTGTCAGAAGCCTGTATAAGACGGGCGCTGATGATTAATCTCTCAATAACAACTCCAATCGGAAAGTTTTGGGCGTATTTAATCAATTTTGTATTGGTAGTCCTGCTTACAATTTTTTGGACAACAACAATGCATTTCGGTTATAGGGCTAGGCAGTGGTATTGGTCGGGTTTAACAATCCGCTTGGAATTACAAAAAACATTCCCAAATGCCAAAGTGGACCATTCTTAGCGATCGCGTATTCACAGCGAGGACACAACAGTTCACGTTGCAGCTGGCATAGTTTCCGCCCAAGTACCAGTGTTTATGGGACCAACAAAAGAAACCTTCACAGGTATTACATAAGCGTACATATTATAAAAGTGAAAGGTTTTCATTAAAAAATAACTTAATTCCAGGCAATGGGATGATAATTGATGCATGTTTTACTACTTGGGATGACATACCGCCCGTCTAAGAAGCCGCTTTTAGCGGGTGTCTGTCAACTTCCGGCTATATATTCTCTCAGTATTATCGCCATCTTATTGTTCGTGTTAAGTTTTCTAGTTTACTAATTCAATTCAATTTTCTGATAAAGATAAATAATCCCAGTTACCGATTTAGTGAAAATTTTGTTATCTATATATTTTAATGATAGCTCTTCTAACCTTTATATACTGCTGTTTAATTTTTAATTGACAATTACGAGTATATCATTGAGAATGTTATAAGCAGTGATAAGATTTTTTTTTATAAAAATTAAAGCGGCAAATAATTCAAAATATTCCAAACTTATATTAAGTCTAATGACAGGCTTATTTGAGAACATTATATGAATTATAATGTTAGAATATGATTTTATTTATTCTACTACTTGGAGCTTAAATTGAATTATATTTTATAATATAAATAAAAATATTTTGTATTGTATGTCTCTCCCACGGCCCACGGCCCACTTCGATAACTCAAATGCATAGTTTCGATAAACATTTTTTTTCTTAAACAAAAACTTCATATTTAAGTTCCTAAGTATTTGCGTAATAAGATTTAACAAACATATTTCAGTCAGAGTACATTTTAATTCATTTGATTATTTTTCCAATACTTTTTTCTATACTTGGGAACTTATTTTGCGGATCATTGTATTGATTAAACAGAAAATAATTGTTTGTACCCATTTTATTGGCACTTTACAGTCAAATTAACTTTTCAGAAGTATAAATACTTCAAGTATGTGTTCTTTACTATGACATCTAGGATAGCTGCTCTAATTTGGTTTATTGTGCAGTTCTGGAACTCAAGCGATTTCTTTTTATGATTTTTTTGTCTTTATAAAAGTTTTTAGCATTTAAATTTAGATAAAATTGTAAAATTATATTTTAGTTTGTATTTCTTTTTCATTTCTCTTAGTTAATAAACTCCTTTAACGTATTTGGAGATCCATATACATTAATCTGCACATTTCTTTTCATTTTCACAAAGATTTAAATAAAAGACAATTAATTAATGAATAAACGTGTCACAATATACATAGGTAGTGTATTAACAGCATATATATAACAAATCTTCACAAAATCTTTTTCATCGTTATCTACTACATTTTACTTCCTTCTCAGAGCACGAAAAATTGCTTTAATAATTTTATATGGAAAAAGAAAGTATTAGTACCAAACATAAGCATAAAACTTAGTACAATCGAACACGCTGTTTTCGGAATCAATATGCAAAATAGGGAAAAATAAATATATTTTCTTTAGTAGAAATTAAACTCTAATCATAATTTCTGGTAAAAATACATACTGAATAGTCAAAAGTAACTACAAAGTTAATGAGATATTGATAACATTTGGCGTCTAATACACAAGACGATTTTTGGCGATCTTATATTTTTAGCATTTTCTTTTAAATTTAAATGATCCACTTGCAAGAGATCCTATCAAATATAAACGTTTCATAGATTTACATTACAGTAATTTGTTTAATCAATTTTGTTTTATTAAATAATAAAACTGCGATCAGTTTGGCCAATGAAAATCGTTAGTGTACTTAAGGATTAATTATGGAATTTTATTAATTAAAATCAGATTTTTGTTTTGTTGAATTGTTATTGAAATAACATATGATATTTATTGTTTTTAGTTTAATAACGATTACAAGTACAGTCTGTGTGTTTCTTAATTATAATTTGTATCTGGAAAATTAGCACTGAGATCAAATTACAATTACATAGAGATGTTTTACGAACACATTCAATTGCAATAACATTTATTCTCCAATTTCAAAACCAGACATCTTGAAATTATTATTATAAACAGGAATTCCAAAAGATATTGCAAATCTGTAAAATTTTTATATGTGATATATGTACATATATTCTCTGTGATCTATAAACTTCTATTGCCAAAAAGGAAAATGTCAAAATCAATAAAGAAATAATTGAAATTTTACATTAGAAAAATTGTTAAGGTTATCAGAAAAATATCTTGCAAATTGTAATTATACTGTAGTATAAGCTTACAAACTTATTATTTCAATAGCCGGTATTTATTGTAACATAAATGCTTGTACATACTTATGTTAAATAAAAAATGTGTGTAATAACTTTTCGTTTTTATCTGCAGAACCATTATATTGAGAAATTATTGCCCATTTACCGAAACGTCACTGAAGAAGAGTTGAAATTATGTCACGGTGATTGGAAATATGGTTCTTTCTTTACAACTTGTCTAACAGAAAGTCGACTATTTTTACCATACGCTACTAAAAAGTAAGGAAATATTTATTTATAAAATATTTCTCTTTATTTATAAATATTCTGCAAAATAATGCGTGTATTTTCAGATTCAACGAAGCAGGAGGTGTAGTCCATTTCCAGCACGTCGATTCATTGACACAACTTGCTCAAGACTTTGATGTAGTTATGAATTGTTCAGGATTAGGGGCTAAGGAACTATGCTTTGATAGACAATTGGTGCCAGTACGTGGACAAGTTATCAAAGTTCGTGCACCTTGGATTAAAACAGCGTTTTATGGTGATTATGACACGTATATTGTACCTGGTTTTGACACTGTTACTCTTGGCGGTTGTCGTCAGCTTGAAAGCTTTAATACGGATGTTTGTAAATACGATTCAATGGCTATCAAAGAACGATGCTATAATATGCTACCTAGTCTAAAGACTGCTAAAGTTGAGCGTGAATTAGTTGGCTTAAGACCACATCGTGCTGTAGTACGTGTAGAATCAGAAATTATTCGTGGATCAAATGGTCGTTCCGTTAAAGTTGTCCATAATTATGGACATGGTGGTTATGGTGTTACCACTGCGCCTGGTACTGCAAAATATGCAGTCAAACTGGCTCGAGATTTACTACTTGGAAATAGTAAATTGTAGACTTACTTTCTACTTAGATTCAACTATTAAATAAACTGTTTTTATTATTGATTTTTATTCAATCAAAGCCCCACTATACTTAATTATTTTAATTAGTTTGCCAGCATAATGCAAACAGGTCATTAAAATATCAAATTATCTTTGACATCACTGCATCAAAGCGTACAAACCACACCAATATGCCCATTCATACACGATCACAAATCGCTAGCGTCAACAGTTGATTGCGCTAAATACTGATGGCCTTTAAATGTGTTCGACTCTATAGTATGTAGCAAAAATACTAATAACTGTAAAATATTAATAACTGTAGTCGCCGTAGTCTAGTAGGTAGTGTGTTGGCTTATTAGACGAAAGGCCAGGGTTCAAATCCCCGTCAGACATCAAAAAACGAATATAAAAATATATTCTTTCGGCGGCTTCCTCTCAGAAACGAAATATGAAAAATATATTTCTTCGGCGGCTTCCTCTCAGCAGATTTCTGGCAAAAACTCTGAGAGTAAATAAAATGCCATGAAGTTTCTCAAAAATCTTTCGTTCGGAGTCGACTTTAAACTGTAGTCCGCCACTCCATGTATAAAATTAACACACCACAACATAAGTGGTGTGAGAAGCTAGGCCGTAATCCTGACTGAAGGGTTGTAATGGCCAATTATGTATGTATGTATGTTTAGATACAAATGTGATTTCTCTATCACAAGGACTGTTACACACAATTCACTAGTTTCTGAGGTTCAATTGAGAGAAAAATGATAAAATTTAAAATATTACCGCAGTCATCGTCAATTTAAATTTTATATGAAATATTATTTGTTTACTTATATCTTTCATCTTATGAATAAATTCAGGACTAAAATAGCAATTTTAACGACCATTAGCAGCCCGGACTTTTAACTCGGTATAGAAAAATTTAAAAGCAATATAAAGTACATTAAATTGTAGTTAATTGTATTAAAATTGAAGATGTTATGTTTGTAGTCAATAGATTTTTCAGCATGTCGGAACACTTGTGTTATCAAATTTCTTTTTGCGAGAAATGAATTTACATAACTAAGGATTTATTGACCTTACACTAAGAGTTACAAATGACGTTTGAAACATTCTATCAAATGCTCTTACAAAGCAACTGATAATGTAGTAACGCGATTTCTGGCGGATAGTGATTTTGGTATGAAGTTGTTAAATGCAGTAATATAATAAACATCCTTATGGGGCATACAGGCGATCTGGTTTTTAGAAATTAATTTTTTTTTCCAGGAACCATAATATTCTAGCATAGTTTCAGATGTGTGGAATATGATCGGTCTTTGCAAAGATCTAAGAGTTTATATTTGACCTCAAGGCTTAAGAGTTTAAGCATCTTATGTAGCTTATGCGATCTTTGACCGGTCCGAAAACCTTTTTCAAACAACTAAAGAGTTCTAGCAATGCAGTTTTGTCAATGCCAATCCTTACTGGTAAGAGATTATAGGACTTCTTGTGATTTATATAATTGAGAGATTTTATTCTCTGAAGCGTAATTTTTACACTCCTTCTGAAAAGTGTTGGCAATTAAAAAAATGTTTTGGTAAAGGTACTCTTCAATAGGAGTGATCTGTTTATTGATTTTGCAAAACTGTCAAAACTTACGCTTTTGGCTCTTTAATACTTGCAGGAACTTGCAATTTTTTGTATAAAATAAAATTTTTCTGAATTGAATAGTTTTAAAGGCTTGCATATGACGTCATCATCTGATTCCGAAGAAATGAAAGAGAGTCATTCCATCATGAATACATGCTTTCTTATGGCCCTGGTACTATTTTTTGTTTGTGAGATATATTTATTTGCATCGTTGTGTATAGTATGTTGTTATTTCTGCGATATTTGTTATCACTGCAGATATTTTGATGACTGACCAGTTAAATAAGGTAAGTAATGATGGACTACAAAATAATGTCGATACAAGTAAAAAGTTCTATAGGTTGATAGATGGGGTATGACTGCGATTATATAAAATACATAATGGAATAATTCTATAACTTGTACTGAATATCTCCTCTCCATAATCTTTAGTCGCTGAACATCAGATTGTATTTCAGCGGTTTTAAAATTACAGGACTATCGAAGAAGCAGAAATTTAAAGATAATTCTTGTTCGGCAATATACAAAACGAGAGAATAATGGAATTTGATGTAGAAAAAGATTTCAATGATTATTACTTATGTATTGGTGTTAATGTGTAATTGTTTATGGAAGACATTGTTTTTTACCAGTACTCGATGCCTTGTTTTGCGTTAGTGTTATAGCAAGAGTTAGGATGTAAACTTATAATTCTTGGAAGAATTAAAATGAAATAAAAAGGATAATGCTTTTTTGTAAAGAAATGACAACTGGGATCAAATTCTCTGATTATTAAATGTAGGCTTTTATGTAAGATGATTCGAATTGTAATATGAGAAAATTTTTGTTTTTAATGCAATTTTCACACTATGGCAGGAGGACGATTGAAGAAACATCAAGGGATTCCAATGACATAAAACATGTACGGTGTTGATAATTGTATGTTATTTAGATATTGGTAATTATATTAATTCTAGATGGAGTTTCGTTGAGATTTTCGGAATTTCGGTGAATTTCTATTGACGAAAAACCTTTATATTTAATTTAAGTATTATAACTGTTTTATTTCGTTTGCTCTACTATAAGAAAGTCACTATAGGAATACACTCCCGTGTATAAAAACTACGTTATCTTAATATATTAAGAGATAGTCGAAGGCTGGCGAAAAATTAAAAATATATAGGGTTTCTATTTCTTTCTCGAAGTCAACCAAAGTATTTACAAAATGGCATATAATTAGTAACAAAAAAGAAACAAAATCAAGTTATAAATCGTCACAAAAAAGAACAAATTAAAAACAAAAACTTTATAAATAAAAAATGAAATTATGCCGTAGGTCGGCATATTACCGAATTAGTTTGGATAAATCTTATCCAAATCGTTTTTATTTATAAATCCCATGGTATAAATAACCGTATTGCATACATCGTATTAACAACATGTGTCAGCAGTGAAAATATCCGAATTTAATAAAAAGAATTGAATTGTGAAAGCGAATATTAAATCGAATCTAACTTAACCGTAAAACAGCTTATTCAAAAAAATCTGTTAAACGATTTTAAACCTTTTTAATAGGTAGAAGCAAAATCATCGAAACGCGCTCCTAATTGTAATCGTAGCTTTCTAGTGCGATAAGTGTGACAACCAATATAAAAAATGCGATATCATTGTTTAAAAACTTATAATATAGATGTGATCTCAACTCAGCTGGAGTACCCAAAAACGAAGATGCAAGTTGTAAAAAATATGGTTTAACTCCTCGCAGATAAAGTTGATGTCCATTTTACCTACTAAGTCGAGCAAAATAACTGAAACACGTTTTTATTAAATTAAAAATGTAATATCTATCATTGCAAAACGATCTTTTTGTGACAAATCGTTTTTATGTCAATATTGGTGGCAATATTGATGAAACAACGATTGTAGTTTAATGCAAGATATGCAAAGAATACTGTCTACATTGGTACGAACGACGATTGGATTAAACTAAAAATAAAATCAAACATTTTCCTGCAATAAGACATTATATGATTGCAAAGAACACACTTGATATGAGAGTATGAGGAGAATTGGCTTTACTAATAAAATCAAGATTTAAACACCATTTATTGTGAGATTCTTTTTGTGAAAATTATTCGTCTTTTAGATTTTTTATTACAAAGGATAAAGAGGTTTTCAAAACTTTGTAGGTCATTGCTTTTTGCGGATCTACCTTCGTTTCATTGGTCTACTTCTATTACGATTTCACAACCTCATTATGTTGTAGGAGAAGGGTAAACAGAGAGTCTCATACAGAGTACCATTCGCAAAGAAAAAAAAGAAAAACAAAGTCGCATGCATGGAGATCAGACAAATCTGTCCAGTCACAGACACACACAGAACAAGATTTAGGTTAAGAACACAAGTATATACTTTAAGAATCTCTCGAAAGCCATAAGAAACACTGAGCATTGGCTCTAGGTGAACACTCCCAAAGATTATTAAGACTTCACAAAAAACTTCTGTGGAAGCCGCAATGACGAGAAATAAGAGAACACCGTCCATAGCTGTTAACTGCCAAACAAAAATCCTTGGACAAAAATCTACGACAAAACATATCTGGTGGAACGGTAATTTGAGAAAAAAACCTCATCTTTACAAAACTTTTAGGATGATTGAAAAATGCCATCCAGCAATTATTGATGCTTGCGAAACAGTTATAGTCGCTTTATAATGAGATAATACAACACAATACAACTTAGTGGTTTCAGTAAAAACGATAACAGATTTGTCGGCCTTTAACCTTTTGCGACAATGTG
>QOCX01006214.1:0-11635 GCA_005959815.1 Sarcophaga bullata
TTATTCCCAGATATTTTTTGTCCATTTTCTGTAATATAATCTCACTCTGGATTCGAATACTTTTTTTATGAAGTTTTCTTCTTCTTGTGGCCTAATCTGGGTTTATCCTCAGACCCAATTGTATCAAAGTCATGCAATCTCAAGATCTCTTTGAATGATATTGCAGAGAGCCGCTTCAAGTATGGCTTTAGCCGCCAACACTAGATCATCTGAATATCTTTGACAGGCAATGTCAACCTCAGATAGATTTGTTAGGCGTTTATCCACAACCAGAGTCAATACGCCTTAGTTGTGACGAGCATTAACATCTGTTTGTAAGTAGTTGGGATAGATACTATCTTAGGCCATATGAGGGCCAACGTAATACTACAGTTACCATTTGAAGCTTCTGAAACAACATAGGCTTCTAAGGTCCATTAGCGATAAATCTTTTAAGTCGTCTTGAATTTTGTCTTTTCCAAAAATGGCATTGAACACGAATTTAATAAATGTAGGACGGATCCCCTCTTTCTCGATTTAACTGTTTCAGCAAAAGTCGTTTGCTCTGTGCCCAAGACCAAGACGGCTTGCATGAGTGTCTATAATGCAATGTCTTGTAATGACTCCAACAAACAGACTTAGCATGTTTCTTTGGTTGGGCACTCTATCAAGATTTGGCCAGATTCGCTTCGCTATTCCGAATAAATTCATTCACACAGCGTTGACAGAATCCCTAACTTTATTCGTAAATAAAAGCTCGCAGGTGTTGTTGATGTTTTCAATGTATAGGACTTCATATAGGCTTCGATAGTTGTGCTAGGCATGACTAGTCCATTTGCTCGACATTTATCTAGGACACCCGGTACCCATATGCTACGAATGTCGTGTCGCTATGTCGGGATGGCTATAAACTGTGATCAAGTTCATTACGTTAGAACCAGCACTCTGACGGCTGTCTGGCTTTGATGAATAATCCTAACTGCAGCCTATGTACCTTACACTTCCGCCTGGAAAACTATGCAGTGATCCGATTCCAGACATTTTTCCACCACCTACAGCAGTTCCATTCAGTTGTTATAAAGAATTTTTAATTCGAGAATGCAGTCTATCGGTATGCTTGAGTCAAAGTTGTAAGATCATCTGCTTAACTCATAAGCCGTGAGCTTTAGACAATTGTTGGAGGGGGAAGGCGACACTTTACTCATTTCTATACACCACGTTTAAAACCTTATTTGATTAGAATATTCCTTTAAAGTTTCATTGAATTTTATTTCTTCTTTCTTCTTTACTTGTAGCTCCAGCTCGGAATGCGTTTCACTACATCTACTTCCACCCTTCTCGTCATCATCCTCAGCCATCTCTACAGGCATTGATATTTCCAGTCTTGTAAGCACCAAATTGAATCTGTTAAGCAGCTTCTTACAGGCTGGCATGAATTTTGGCTTTAATAAAGTCTTCTCCAAAACATCAGTAACTACCACCAGAAGACCCAATACCTCAACTACAAATACTACACCCACTGTGGAATTTGAACCAGAGTCAACAACAAAGGCCAGCATAACGACAACTGCTTCAACTACCACAACTACCACCACAAGAACTACTACAGAATCCTTCAGTTTTGATTCTGACAACAGTGGCTCTAGTGCTAGTTCTAGTGATAATTCTGTTGTAGCAGTTACCACCACCGAAAGCAATGTGAACGATAATTCCATGACTAAAGCTACTACCGAGAAGACAAATAGTGGTTTTGATATTGTAACGGGTAAATATGAAATCACTTATGGCAGCACGGAAAAGCTTGGCTACTGAAGACCTGCAATCAACAATCGATAATATTTTCAAGGAAAACACTTCTAAAGCAACCAACAGTGGCAGCACTGCGGCAAATAATGACTCTAAAGTAAGCTCTAGTGTTGGTGTAACTAGTGGTTCTGATAAAAGCGGTAACGCCAACCAGGCAACCTCTAGTGTTAGCGGTAATGATGATGATTCAGTCAGTTTGATATCCATTCGAACTGATGTTGATGACTCTGACTCTAAAACAAGCTCTGGTTCCGATAATGCTTCAGCCAGTAATAAGGTAACCACGTCTGTTGATGATGGTTATGATTATAACTCGGGTTCGAAAGCAACTTCTGGTTCGAACAATGCTGCAGCAACTAACCAAGTAAGCTCTAGTGTAGGCTCAGGCTCAAAGGTTAACTCTGGTTCCGAGAATGCAGCATCCAGCAATCAAGTAAGCTCCTCTAGTGTTACCGTTAATGGTGGTTATGATTACAACTCCGGCTTAAAAGGAAACTCTGATTCCAACAATGCAGCAGCTAGCAATCAAGCAACCTCCACTAGTGTTACCGTTAATGGTGGTTATGATTACAATTCCGGCTTAAAAGGAAACACTGGTTCCGTTAATGTTGCAGCGAGCAATCAAGTAAGCTCTAGTGTGGGTGCTAATGGTGGCTCAGCCTCTAACCAAGTAGCCTCCAGTGTTAATGGCGGTTATGAATATAATTCAGGCTCAAAAGGAAACTCGGGTTCAAGCAATGCTGCAGCCAGCAATCAAGTAAGCTCTAGTGTCGCTGCTAATGGTGGCTCAGCCTCTAACCAAGTAGCCTCCAGTGTTAATGGCGGTTATGAATATAATTCAGGCTCAAAAGGAAACTCGGGTTCAGGCAATGCTGCCGCGAGCAATCAAGTAAGCTCTAGTGTGGCAGCTAATGGTGGCTATGATTACAACTCAGGTTCAGCCTCTAACCAAGTAGCCTCTAGTGCTAAGGCGGTTATGAATATAATTCAGGCTCAAATGGAAACTCGGGTTCAGGCAATGCTGCCGCGAGCAATCAAGTAAGCTCTAGTGTGTCTGCTAATGGTGGCTACAACTACTCTGGAATTAAAGTAACTCCTGGTTCTGATATTACTCACAGCAGCCACTAAGGTAACCACATTTAGTGTTGTTGATAAAGTAAAACCAGCTTCCGACAGTACGTGCACCAATACGGTAACCACTAGTGTTAGTTTAAATAGCGGTTATAATTACAATTCCGGCTCTGCTAACAATGAAAAGACTGACAATGGCTATGAGTATACTACTGCTAGAGTTACGACCTACAAGCCAATTGGCTACAAATACACGACACCCAAGAGTGGCTACAATTATGATCACTCTTCCTTGGAGTCAATGAGTGAAAATGAAATTTCCAACGAGGTATTAACAGTCAGCAATCAATATTTGCCCGCTTTTTAGAACTGTTATTTGGTAGTTTTTTTCCCGCCTTAGTTTCTTAAGCTCTGTTTTTGCTTATAACGCGCCCATAATTATTTTAAGCTAGAAATACAATACAACTGTAAGCGGCAGATTCTTTTACTATTTGCCTAGGGAGTGGTTAATAATATTGCATACGATAAATATCAAACAAATCTTAAATAGCTGACATATGCAAGATAATGTTAATGATCATAGCAAACATCATTATTGTATGCGAACATAATTAATGCTAATGATAATAGGAATAGCTACGAGTGTATTTAGCCAATAAGATCAACATGACAAGACTTGATTTTATAATTTTTAAGACGGGGACAAAAGTTATATAAAAATAAATAAAAAAATTAATTTTTAATAAATATTTGCTACCAAAGTCTTCTTCTTACTTCATTCTTTCTTTTGCAATTAAATCTTTTGCAAAAATATCATCCGGAGTTTTACTTTTTCTGGTTTTTTGTTATTCTTTTCAGCGTAATTGATTCTTGTATTTGAAGTTTGCGGTTTCAAACATTATCACTCAACGAATTTGCATTTTGAAGCCTCGTTTTGACTTTAATGTTTCAGTGTTATGGGTTAATTGTTGATTCAATTATTGATTGCTCATACACAGCGCATTACCGTGCAAAGTCTTTGTACCTGGTCTTTTGATTTAGTTATCGTTTTTGTTTTTGCGACAAAAGGCGGACTTGATTTTGTATTTTTGAATGGAAATGTTTCTCTTCTTAGTACACATATATCTTCACTTACTTCTGGCTTAGGACAGTGTCTTGGTGTTGTGTTGTACCCGGACCCTCTGCTCAAATGTCTAAACAAACGGATTGAAAGAAATTTTTCCTTTTGCCGAACTCTTCTCCCTCTGCTCAAACATCTCAACAAACGAATCGGAAAGAATTTTCTTTTTGCGAACTCTTCTCAGTTCCCATAACTTACTAGAAATGTAACGCGCTTATTAGTTCCAACCCTTAGATTATCTCAACAATAATGAACTGAAAGAAATATTTTTCTTACGCCTTTTATCTCACAGCAAACCTCGGACAAACCTCAACGAATAATTAACATGTACAGTTAACTTATATGTACGTCGTCGATGTCCTAGTCGTTTTTTATTGGCGTAAGGGGCAGTTGTCAACTCCAGGTCAAATATCTCCCATAAAACAAAAATGAAAATAATTTCGGGGCTTGCTCTCAGCAGATTTCTGGCAATAACTTCGATAGAAAATAAAATTGATTGAGTAGTTAAAGTAACGAATAAAATTAACACACACACAATATGAGTGTTCTGAGTAGCTAGGTTGTAATCTTGGCTAAACGGTTGCTATGTTCAGTTAATTAAGTAAGAAAGTTCTTATGAACACGCAACTTATTAAGAAATATATGCCAAAGAGCTCAGAAGCCGCCATAGTCTAGTAGTTAGTGTGTTGGCTTATTAGACGTGAGACCACAGTTCAAATCTCAGTTCAAACATTTTCAATAAAACGAAGTATGAAAAAAAAATATTTCTTAGGCAACTGTGTCTCTGCAGATTTTTGGCTAAAACTCTGGATGTAAATAAAATTGCCATGGAAAGAGTGTCAAAAATCTGTCATTCTGAATCGACTTTAAACTGTAAGTCCCGCTCGCCACTCATGTTCAAAACCAACGCACACAACATACACCACTTAGTACACGAAGTAAGGTCGTAACCTTAACTGAAGGAATGTAATGACCATGTATGCATGTATGCATAGGGTGGGCCATTTAAAAGTTTAAATTTAAAAATGCAATAAAGCTCAAATCGTTTGAAATTTTTACCAAATTTAATTCTTTCTTGTGAAGTACAATTGTTCCGGTTAGAAATGGAAAATTATTTCGTTCATATAGCTATCGCGGCTGGCCTCACTGTACCTCAATTCAATCGAATCAATTTTCGTGCACTTTGTCGAGTTTATGGGGTCATGGCATCATGAACGTTGGCCTTCCAGTGCTCAATTGTTTCTGGTTTGTCGGCATAAAACCGAAAATAGTCCTACGATGTCAAATCGCAGTTTCTTGGCGACCAATTGACATCACCATTTCGCCTAATAAAACGACCATCGAACGTTTGAGGCAATAAATTGATTGTGGCATGAGATGTGTGGCAAGTTACACTATCCTGGTGAAACCAAATGTCGTTCTCATCAATAGCATGAAGAGCGGTTACAAAAAAATCGCTTATCATGGTGCGTTAGTTGCTTCCATTGACCGTAATGGTTGCATCGTACTCATTTTCAAAGAAGTATGGGCGAATGATGCCTTCGCTTCACAAGCTACACCGGAAAATCACTCGTAATGGATGCATTGGCCTTTGTAAGATCTTGTGTGGGTTTTCTGAGCCAGAAATACTTAAATTTTTCCACCCACCAAGATGGAAATGGTTTCATTCGTAAAGATGATTTTTTTTTTTGGCAAAATCGCCAACATCGCGCAGTTTCTCGTTGGCCGGGTAGATCCCAACGCTGCTCAGGTGTAAATTGTTCATTACGTTCAGTGAAGATAATATGCTGATTTCTATGATCGAATAAAACGACATAAGTGTTGCCAGATTCGAAATATCCGATGGTTCAAATTTAAATCGATAGTTGGCCCACCCGATATATATATAACGGCGACACTTTTTTTTTCGAGTAAATCAATCTAAAATTGATTCGAGTTTGCACACTAGAAATTAAATAAACCTGTGGTTAGTGGTCTTGTGCCCACTTTCATGAATTCATTAAATTCAATTGTTAACCAGATGCCATAAAATGTTGTTTTTTTTGTGGCTTTTACAAAACCTATCATTATGACGTAGAGTATCACGTATGTAGTTGAGTTTATTACCAGTCTGGTTTGAAAATCTAAGCAATTTATCTTTCATTTCGAATTTTTGTTTCTTCAAATTCAAGTTCAAATTTTGTTATGTTTTTAGTTTTGTTTACCTATTAATCAGTTGTTGTTGTTTAAATTGTAATGATTTGAATCAATTTTTTTTTTGGTTTTTTTTGTTTATTTTTGCTTCCTTAAGTCATAAACTGGCCTACAGTGATTTGTAATTAAAATGGATGATAAACCATCGGAGTGTAAACAGGAGGTCATCTTATATTTTGTTAACATTAACATTTAAAGACTTTACTATTAATAGGAGGGCTTATAAATAAAAAATCTAACGTTTCGTAGTTTAATCATTCAGTTTATGTTCTTCGAAGAGCTTGTAAAAAGTGATTTCAGGTCATGGATTAAGCTTTTCTCAAAAGGTTTGTAGTTTATAAAGGGAGTCTAGATTCTAAAATTTGAGAATTTTATTTCTTTCCTTTTCCAATCCCTACCTAATACAGCCTATTTCATGTCGCACCTCATATGAGTATGTAGAGAAAAGAGGCGAATCCTGAATTAGATGACTGGTACCAGTACATACAGTATTGGAATGTTTCTTATCCAGCAGATGCCCACTATCATCGGGGCTTAGGCATTATTTAATCCGGCTGCTGGTTATTCAACACGAACATATTTGTTTGGGGCTTTCAAGTTATTCCACTGTTTGTCAGAACTGCCTTTTCTCTTCCTCTCTCGATGTAAGTGTCAAAAACAAAATATTAAAAAAATTATCTTTAAAAGAAAGGGCTCAACATCTTTCTAAGGGCCTTATAAACTAACACGTGCTTTGCTGCGAAATAGTGAAACGATTTTTTACAGCTGAAGGTTACAAAGGCTGATGTTGAAGTAGCTGAAATTGCCTATACGGGTAATCATATTAAGCATCAGAAAACATTCTCAATAGGAGAGACTAAACACAGTGACTTAAGGTTGCATTTGCAAATTCAACTTGCAAATTCAACTGAAACCGTTGGCAAACGAGCTGAAAGTGTTCTGAAGCAATTGGCAACTGGACTTGATTTTCATTAAAAAATCATCTTCAGAAACTATAGCAGCTAGAGCAATTCACTTGAGATCCAAGCAGGTGCAATGAATCACAAAAAAAGGCACTGCTTGGTATTGATTTTAAGCGGACAGAATTGTCGGGCAATATTTCTTGGAGAATTATATTGACCCGCACATCACTATCAACAGTGAGAACTCTAAGTCGATGATTACCAATTTCTTTTGGTCTGGATTGTATGATCTGGACCCCAACGACTTATGGTTTCAACACAAGCAATTTGAAACCATCTGACTTGAAGGCGATATGAACTGGCTTCAGAGAACTTGCAATTTCAACACCAATTTGTTTTGGCCTGGATTGTATGATCTGGACCCCAACGACATATGATTTCAACATAAGCGATTTGAGATCTTTCTCATCTGAGTTGGAGGCGATATGAACTGGTTTCAGAGAACGTGCGATTTCATTACTTTGTTTAAAGAGATACGAGTATAATGGTCTCAATAGGTTATTCAAACGAATAAAAAGATTCCTGGATGTTGCACGCATATACATCGATGCCTCATGACACAAAAAAAAAAAGATTTGAATGCCCATCAGTAGCGTGAATCTATTAAGAATTGAGTTTGGTTATGTTATGTCCAAGATTATGGAAATTGTGTGCATTAGGGCTAGAGGTATACGTGAAGCTTTTTCTCTGTGGGTAGAAATCAATGCCACTGACCTTAATGAGTTATGATGGAAATTTGAAATAATTTGTGTAGGGGAACCTACACAATAGCTATGGGCAGAATTTTCATGAATTTTATTTAAAAACTTATTATTTCAACCCTCAGATATCTTAAACAAATCGAGAACTGAAAAGAAATATTTCTTACGCCGTGATCCTCACAGCAAACTTCTGGTCAAAACTCTAAGAGAATAATTTGTACAGTAAACTTATATGTTGTCGTAGACGCCATAGTCCGGAGTTATTAGACGTGAGGCAGCTGTTCAAAATCATGAACATCTCATGAAAAATGAAAAAATATTTCTTCGGCGACTTGTGTCTCAGCAGATCTCTGGCAATAACATCGATAGAAAATAAAATTGAATGAGTAGTTAAAATAACGAATAAAATTAACACACACACAGTATGAGCGTTCTGAGAAGCTAGGTTCTTGGCTAAACCGTTCTTATGGCCAGTTAATTAAATAAGAAAGTGCTTTTGACCACGCAACTACTTAAGAACTATATGCTAAAGAGCACTGAAGTCGTAGTAGACTAAGTAGTTAGGGTGTTGATTTATTAGACGTGAGGATACGGTTTAAAGTCGGACATCTCAAACAAAAAGCAAAAAAATATTTCTTTGGCAGCTACATCTCAGCAGATTTCTGAGTAAAACTCTGAAATTAAAATAAAATTGCCATGAAAAGTTTCTCAAACAATCTGTCAGGCAGAATCGATTTTAAATTGTAAGTCCAGCCACTCATGCATTGAATTAACATACACAACATATGTGATGTGAGAAGATAGGTTGTAAACCTGACTGAAGGGTTGTAATGATGAATTACATATAAATGTATGTAGTATTTAAAAACGAAATGACGATCATTTATCCATTGTTCTCCTCTACTCTAGCCATTTTCAATACCAAAACAGTAGCAGTAGTAGTAGGTAGTGTGTTGGCTTATGAGCCGACAGCCTGTGTTTCAAACAGCTCAGCTGAGACATCTCGTACATATTTGAAATAAAAAAAAATATTTCTTTGGAAAATTGCAATGAAAAGTTTCTCAAAAATCTATCATACGGAGACTTTAACGTCGTCTGTAGGTCCCCCTTCACGCATGGATAAAATTAACACACACACAATCTGGGTTTTATGAGAAGCTAGGTTGTGGTCCTGACTAAAGTAAGACATTATAGTACTTATCTGGTTAAATAGTTGTTCTTTATCTTGCTTGCCTTGTGCTAATTATTAAAAAAAAAAAAAAAACTCTTTAAAAATATAAAATTCTCAACAATATGTCATAATAAATTTGTAGGATTTGTTATTTCCTATTTTTTTTTCTTGTTTTTATTTTTTTATTCTGTCAATTAGACTTGATTTTCGACAAAAAAAAAGTTAACACAGTTATGTTAATTGATTTTATAGCATTACTTCTATTCGACTTCCTATTCGAAAAAGAAGACGCTGACAAAAAAAAATGTGCCAAACAGGGTCCACTGCATATTTGCATCTCATGCATATTGGTATACATATCTACGATAATTACTATAGAATAGATGTTTGTCTTTGAAAACAAGTTTCAATGGATTGTGGTTAAATTTTCTGTTTTAATGATTTTCAATGTCAACGAAATAATTCAGTTGCCAACGAGTTAATTAATACCATAATCTGCTTTAAAAGCGCAAATACAGAAATAGAATAAACAAAAAAAAAAAAAAAATTAAAATAAAAAATAGAAACGTTGCGATATTTAGAACATGATGACGTAGTCTGGCAATTTTTTTCTCTCTTATTTTCAAATACTCATATATGGATCAGCAATATTCATGGCTATGAAATGATAAAAGGGAAGTGATCCAAATGATCAAACTGATATGAATTGTTTTAATAACACGAGTATTGCGTTGACTAGAAGGTAATTTCTAATTGGTTTCTCATTCAAATTTATACTAATGGTATATGATCGTTTTTAGGCAAGAAAACAATTGCCCAACCGTAAAGGAATTTTCATTACTTACGTATTTCATAAACGAACATACGTTCTGTGAATGTTCGAATAATACATACCTATATAGTTTGCCCTTCAATCGGGATTATAATCTACCATCTCCTACCATGAATGTTATGTGTGTTAGTTTGATCCATAAGTGGCGGGAACTACAGTTTCATGTCGACTCCGAAAGAAAGTTTTTTTGGGCAATCAGCAATCAAAGCGCTGGCATCTCATCTCGTTAAGTCAAAGCACGTCAGGAGTTGTATTGACTCTCTACATCGTATACGTCGACATAACACCCGGCTCTACTGAATTTCGCACCACTGTATCATTGAGGGAAACAAACCTGCACGGAAGGGACAGGAGATGCCTGAGAAGGAGACGATAGAGAGGATTTATGTGCCTCTACGGGATTACTTTCACAAATTGGAGAAAATAGCATAGGTATACCTGGTTGCGGAATTTCAAAACTGAGAAACAGAGGGCAGCAGTTTACCTGATAAGCTCGATCTGCCCCACCAGGATTACTGTAGACGCTGTCATGATGTGGAGGAAACGGAATCGGTTCAAAATCTTTTATGCGAGTGCTTTGTACGTTAAAACAGACATCGTCGATTTAAAGGTGACAGAACGTTTAAAGATCTGGGCATGCTGGCGAACGTGCTATTAAGGGAACTGACCGGTTTCATCATCCGTAGCTCGGGATGGTTCAAAAACAATTCTAATGGAACTTGAAAAGGGGGCTTACCTCACACTGGGCGATACAATGGGCCATATGGGCCACTGAGCGGGCAACTTGTCCGCTAACATAACCTAACCTAATGAGCTCTGAACAAAAGCTGGTGTTATAAGTAACAATAGTGTTATCAGAAAATGTGGCCCGAATTAGAAATATCTCTGAAAGACGTTTGTGTACACCATAAAATGAAAAAAGTGCTTGATAAGCTTGACGAACAGAATCATTATTTTGATGAAAAACTTTAACAATTTACGAGCGTCAAATCAAATTGAATCGATTGTCAAATAAGGCAGTGAGGCCAGCCTCTAAAAAAAAAGAAAGACACAACCCGATGAGTGGATGTCCACAGTTTCACATTTTTCCCCTAGTCCAGGAATCTTTCGGAGCTTTCGATGAATAGACTCAGACTTCTCCATATAATAGGCACACAGGTGCCTCCTTTGCCTCCGACAATTTGCCGGGCAAGTACGCAGTAGGTAAAGAACAGTCTCATCGTCCCCCGCACCGCTACAGCTATTACACAAAAATTATTTGAAGAATGAGCGGACACTCAGGACCCATTCTCACATTTCACAGTTTCAGTCCATTTTTCCCCCTTGGCCAGTAATTATTCCGAGCTTTCGATGAAGAGGCTCAGGTTGTCAAATATTAATGCACGACAGTTCATCTGGATCCTCCATATAATAGGAACACAAGTGCCTCTTTCTCCTCCGACAGTTTGCCGGGCAAGTACGCAGTAGGTAAGGAACAGTCTCATCGTTCTTTGCATCTCTACAGCTTTTACACAAAAATTGTTTGGAGAAAGAGCGGACACACAGGGGCCATTGTCACATTTCGCAGTTTCAGTCCATTTTTCCCCTAGACCGGGAACCGTTCCGAGCTTTCTATGAAGAGACTCAGACTGCCAATATTAATGCACGACAGTTCATCTAGAACACAGGTGTCTCTTTTAACTCCGACAACTTGTCGGACAAGTACATCGTCCTCCACATCTCTATTGCTTTTACACAAATCATTTGCTAGATGACCAAGACCAATTACGGAATGTCTCTATGTCCTGGTACTCAAGCAAT
>QOCX01006215.1:0-11634 GCA_005959815.1 Sarcophaga bullata
GGATTCAAAAGGATTTTCTTTGAAAATTATTTAAATAAAATTTTTATTTCGACTGTACAAAGAAAACAAAAAATATACAATGAACGTTAAACCTCGAATAAATGAAATGAAAAGCGTAAAACGTATCTAAGGAGTGTAAGTTATCATCATTTAACATTCCATTGTTGTATGCATTCATTCCACATTTATTACGGTGTATAGCTAACCTAATTTTTTTTTCTTCTAATGCAGTAACTATCTGATAGTATTGTTTTTCTTTGAAATAAAGTAAACTGGCAAAAATGTACTGAAATGAAACATTAAATGAAAAATTAAATGAAAAATTTAATGTTATCAGTAAAAATATTGTTTTTATTTACAAAGTATAAAAATATTGAAATTAAATGAGATAGTGGGCCCATAGCATATATGATTTCTTTTTATATACACATGAATACATACATATGCATATATATATTTATATACATATTATGTATATACACAAGTATATAAATATAGAGGTAAAATGTATTATGTATTAAAATAAATACGCATTCGATCAGACAAGAACAAACAATGGAAAGACATCTGAAGTCATGTGGAATAAATTTCAAGTAGAAATCATACTTTCTCAATATATGTATTTATAAATAAATAATTAACAAATAAATATAAGAAAATATTAAACTGAATGATTTCATTCAACTATCAATAGAATATTAATTAAGAGCAACAATATGTGTATTATAGTTTAATAAATAAAGAAAAATGTTCGTTTTGATAACAATTTCAAAAACTCAGATTTTTAATGAGATTCAGATTTTTGTGATACCAAGTAAATAGAATCTCTATTCTTTGTTTAAATTAATTATTCTCTGTAGTTTTTTCTTCCTTTGAAATTAATCTTTTTTTTTAGCAATTTATATAAACGACTAAGAATTATTTCGTGTATGTGTCAGTTTGTATAGACTTGTGCACAAAATACCTGCTTGATAGTAATCATGTGCTATATTGATTCTTATCTACGTATGGATATTAGATTTCATTAGAGATATGATATAAACATCAACTCAAAAGTTATATTGTTAGTTTTCAGTCGGAAGGTTATTATTTTTAAATTTAATTATTAATTATTTACATGTTTAATAGGATGATATAAATGTTTTATTATTATTATTTTTTTTTTTTTTGAGATCAACATTCCTATTCATGCTTTGCATTGTGTTGACATACAATAAAGACAGTTTAGAGGCACAGGGAAAGAGGAGTGGTGTGCAAAAATGTTTTTAATGACTAGTTTATATACCTTTATCCCTTTTTTTCTAGAATAACTTTGGAATAATTCACACTTCCCTTTTTCTATAGTAGTTATTAATCCTAATAAAATGTCATACAAACAATCAGACAATCACAAACACCTATAGTCCCTTGTGGGAATCGAAAACACGGTCTCGGCAATTAAAGTTCTGCACGCGATGCACCCATATCATTACCAATATCAAATCACCTAGCCATGCTGATGTTGGTTACTAATACCGAACAATATATGAATTAAATGCCAATCTATGAATTAAAGTAGTTCCCACAGAAGCCTTTGGTATACATAAATGAAATTTTGCGAATCAATAATCAGACTAGAACTAGGAAAATAGGTTATGATAGGATGAAAATAAAATGAAAGTTTAGGAACACTTCATTTAAATAGTTTTACATTGCAAGCAGAGTGGTTTACATACGTTGCATATGCCTTGATAATCAACCATTAACAGATGTGCTCCAAATACTAAGTAAAAGTAAGTAATTTACGACAACAAATATCCGGATAGCATTAATAGTACCATCTTAGCTGAGATAAACCAGTGAAACTCAAACCGAATGTATTGCCATTAAAAAGTCAATTTGCCATCTTCGGCAGGATATGGTACGTTTTGAAATAGTCATCCACACACCAACTCATACATGAGAGTTGAAGTTTTAAGAACTTAAAGTTTATTTTAAACTTCCTCACGCATTTGAATGAAATACTGGCTGCAAAAAACTTTGCGTTATATGACATTAAAAGTTTCTACGCCACAAGATCTATACCACAGCTGACATATGTCAAAAGGCATGCTTCAATAACACTGAATCACACAATACATTTTGACGAAATCGCAGAATGCCTCACCCTCTATACTATGATACCTTGAAATATCTAATCTGTTTGATTCAAATAATTTAACCCGATAGTGGTTATTCACATTTTCATAGAACACATTTATTTTAGGATTATTTTAGGTTTAAAAACTATCCGTTATGAGGGTAAAATAGAGGGTAAGTTGTGCTGAATAGCAAATGTATTTGCATTAGGACCTGTGTTGGTATTCTATTCGATCCAGAAGATTCAATGAAATTTTTCATTGATTGGTTTAGCGAATAGTGAATAATATTTAAATTGTGATTCATGGAATTTTATTATTAAAATTTTTATTGTGTGAAAAATGTGTTTCTATAAAAAAATAAAAATCTTCAACGTTGGCACATTTTTTGGCTCAACGTGTGTACTTACAAACAAAATTGTGAATATGCAAGAATTGGATTTGGTCGGTATGTGGTTTCAACAGGACGGTATCATTAAGGAGCAATCTTTTGATCGCGTTTCGAACCCCATTAAATTTATTTTGTGAAGCTACGTAAAGTCTCTCACGAACAGGGACAAGCCGATCAAAATCCAAACTGACAAACATTACGGCTGCCATAGGTGAGAGCTTGTAGATGTTTATTTCTGCCATACATAGAAATTTCAACAACTTTAGTGAATATTCTGTTTTTTTAATTATTTTATTAATTTTATTATTTATTATTGGTGCCCTCGCAGTCAAGTGGGTAGTGTGCTAGACTATTAGCGTGAGGGTCGAGAGTTAGATTCCCATTACAGATTCTGGTCTCTGACATTGTACACCGAACATATGGTCAAAATTACTCAGCTCGTATATAATTAAATATAATTTGTAATTGTAAATAATTAAGTAAACAAATAAATAAAATTATTTATTATAATTTAATTATTTGAAAACATATTTTATTTTATTTTATCCTTTGTTTTAACAAAAAAGTCATATTAACTTTATTAATTTAATTTTTTTTGTTCTATTACAGCACGCTTTAATTCAATAAAGTTTCTAAAATTGTTTCGGCGAATGTAAAAATGTATGTAGAAAATTAGACCAAAAGTCCACTTGACTGCCTGCAAGGCATTCATAGTATTTTAAATGGAAGCAAAACAATAACAACAGAAACGACGTAAAATAAACAAACAACAACGCATTCTTTTGATTTTTTATTTCGTCTTGAACGTATTCTATTAATAGAAAATTTACGAACATATGTAGCTATGCAGTAATTTTAGTATATAACAACCCCTACAACATCAATATTTCATGAAAAGTTCTTCCTACCGAAGAATGAAATTTTTTTCTTTAATTTAATAATTTTCAGAATTGGCCCCCTTTAATATCTACCAGGTGCAATACAGATGTTTAACCAAGGATCAGTTCAGAACACAAAACAATAGAAAAATTATTTACTTTGTACTCTGTAGGGCATTTATTATTAGTAGCTGCAGTTTTATTTTATTTATTTTTTTTTTCAATTATATAAAGAGAAGTATGGTAGAGAACTCGATTGCAACACACAATGAAACGCTTCTAACTAAAGTTTGTTTTTTGTTTATATTATTTTGATCAGAGTTTTAGTTGTTGTCTGTACGTGGCATACTATGCACCTATTGAGGGTTGATTGCATTGCTTTTCGTAGGCAAAACAGTGTATATGTATGTAAACGTTTAAATGTTTTAGTTCACATATTCATTTCTATCAATTCGATAAATGCAAATACAAAAATGTCAGTCAAATGATGGTGAGTATTACTGCATTAAACCAACAACTGGTGACCACAAAACTCTTTTCGACACTGTTTTCTGTTTTTGCCCTCTCATTTTTTTTTTTGTATATATTTTTATCTTTGGTTTAATTTACAATTGTACGCCTTATTCTTTACACATAAGTTAACCTAAACACTTATGTACTTTATGGTAATACAAACAAATAATGTTCATAAATCTTACAATGGCTAAAATTAACTAAAATTGATACTGAATACATTGGGACGTAATTTTTTGACAGTTTACTTTCAATCAATTCGATTACAATGTGCTCATCTAGATTGCTTTTTTTTTTGTAAGAATTGTTTTTCGTTTGGCAGCTTTTACTCCCAAATTAGTTGAAATGTTAACTTGAGAAGCGCGGTAAGCTTTCCATTCTTATACCTCATACGCCTACAATAGAGGTGACAATATGAACTAATTGTAAGTTCGCATGAAAGAGAGCATTGGTGCAAAAATTATTGTTAGCCTACCTTCAATAACATCAATAATTTATTTATTAACTTTATTCAAGAATAGGCGAATGAAACTCATATCAATTTTAATAAGTATGTAAACGAAAAAATTGTCACATTTGAATATTGGCATAGCCCAACAATTCCATTCGTGTTTCACATTGGATAGTGCCACAATTTTGGCAGGATAAACTGAACGAAAATAAGTAACCAAGAAATATAGACAACGACAAAACACACACACCGTACGGTACTTTGAATAGATTTACACAATACGAGAATATACGAGAAGAGAAAAAAATAAAGATCAAAAATCCAATAACAATACATAAAAAAAATCGATAAGTTGCTTTAACGAAAAAAATTCAATAAAATAAATAGATGCATCCACAGATTCGAAAGTGAAAGTCCGCGTTAGCGACAGAGGTTTAGAATACCGAAAGTTTGATCTTTGTTAATAAAGATTGCGAATAAAATAGATAGCGCAGCGTTATTAGTACATACATTTTCAATATAAATGGAAACTCTTATTTTGAGTTATAAAATGTAGTAAAAACAATATTTCGACTCGGTATTATAACAGACTATTTCAATTTTGGCCCATTTTGATACTTTTATGCTGATATGATAATTGTCATTCAAATAATAACGGAGAGATAATCATTGTATAGAGAAATCATCAATTACTTGTTTAATTTTGGAACTTGGACAAAAAAGAAGTGCAATGCATTATTCCCTTAGATAGATTGAAGGAGAAGTCTGTATCTTGTACAAATTTCGTTAACTTCTTCCAGTTCATTCCTCTGAGATGAGTTATGTCTGGTATAGTGTCATCCCACAAATAAAGTGATATCGATCTTATGAATGCTGGGTAATGTCTTCACCATTTTCCCACACGCCAATACGATTCACATGTACATACAAGGCGAAATGTCATTATTTTTAATGTTATTTAGTTTTGAAATACTCACGCTTCTCTTCTCATTGGGTATTTTTGTAATTCTTTTTACTGTGACATTATTCCACAATAATCGACGTGACGTTTCCGCCGACTTTTTCGGCTTGGTCTTTAATGCACTGAAAGGCATTGGATTATCCAAGCTTATGGTGTGTTATAATCTGGCTTTATTAGTCAGATTGTTCGCTTTTCGATTTCTAATCACTCTAAACTGACAAGGTACCTAAATACAGCGTATCGTTTCATGACTGGAAAATTTTTAATCGCCTATGTACACTCCAGGTCGGATGTTGTTGCCCTAATTGTATTTGAATATCTGTAAAGATATCTAGATCTCTATACGTTAGGCTTACTAATTAACGACTAGTCCAGATATTACTTTTCCTGATAGAGCATACCTCCACTTGAAAATCCGAATTAAGGTCTGGTAGCCGGAGGCAAAAGTTGGTTTCTGGTACTTCTATATAGGAAGGGATTCTTATCCCTGGAAGTTTTAGCACGTCCTCCACATGAGAGGAGAAAGTGTACGTTCCTAGGGTGTTCCCCTTTTCACACTATCCCTTATCGTTATATTATATGCACCGCAATTTATCCATTTATTCCTTAGCATATGGCCAATCTAGTTGATCGGCGCTTGGTCGATCTGAGGATTGGATTATTGTATCGATTTTATATAACTGAAGGATCCTTCAATGGCAATACGTACTGCAAGAGAATATACTTTGTCATCTAGAGACCTCTGCGTATAGTGGGTTACTTCGTGTAGAGCAGTCTCCAGTGATCGTCCTTTGATATAGGCGTATTGTATAAATTTCAGCTTTTTATCAGATATTTTACTCTTCCACATGGTATCGAAAGAGGTTAACTAACTGAAAAAGTCTTTTGGGTCGCAAAGCTGCTTTTGCCAGGTTTGGGTATGAATATTACCCTTGCTCTTTCAGGCATTTATTGGCTAAAAAGTAAATTCAAGGCCTATAGCAATTTCTTCATAGTCAAATAATCAGTCAGGAAGGGCTTGCTGAAATTTTAGGTAGAAATGCCAGAACGATAAATATTTTTCTTGTAAGTTGGACTTATAATAATTATCTAATGAATCATCTGACAGAAATAATAGCCAAAAATTTGATATTGTTACGAAAATGGAAATGGTGTAACATCGTTTAACATCGTTTAAAAAAGTGATTTCGAGAAGGCGAAGCCTCAAACGTTCGCCTTCACTACTAATTCTATTGTATATTATACGAATGTGGCCTAATTGGAACCTCTTCTTTTAAGGGGAATTTAATAACCTTGTGTAGTCGCCGTAGTCTAGTAGGTAGTGTGTTGGTTTATTAGACGAAAGGCCAGGATTTGAATATCCTGTCAAAAAAATATTTCTTCGGCGGCTTCCTTTAAGCAGATTTCTAGCAAAAACTCTGAGAGTAAATAAAATTGCCAGCCACTCAGTATACAATTAACACACACAACATATGTTGTGAGAAGCGGAAGCTAGGCCGTAATACTGTCTGAAGGGTTGTAATGGCCAATTATGTATGAATGTATGTTAATAACTAACCTAACCTATCATTCCCTAAAAATGTATGAAAGGATAAAAAAAATATAGAAAAATAACCAAATTGATAAAAGTTATACTCATGTACTACGAATTTGTAAAGGAAGAAATCAAAAATTATCCTACTGGTGCAACTCTATTTAAATTCAACAGGTTCGTTAACAAGTTAATTTATTAATTCTTAAAAAATTAAAAAAATTTGGTAACTTCAAGTAACTTTGTTACCATCAAGTTTGTCTGAAGCCTTAAAATATCTTTATTTGCCAACAAAATTTTTGCAAAATAATTAACTTTTGGTACGATAATATTGAAAAGTATTTTCGTATTTAGTTTGAAATTATCATATACTTGCAAATTGTTCTCAGTATTCATTATATGACTTACTTTTAAAATTCTTCCAAGTATCAATAAACATTTGTCACACTGTCTCACGTATTTTTATATTTGTTTCATTTAAGTGCCCACATGCATGTAATATTTTCGAGACGAAACTGTTTAAAACATTTTTAATGAAAATTTATTGAACGAGACGTCATCACAAAGCAAGTAGAACTTTAACAAAACCTAGCTCTACACGTATGTTATTGTCTATTAAATAGAACTGATATGCATATAATAAAGCTCTTAAGTGGGTAAGGGGATTGTTGCATGGCTTATAATAATCTAACGATGTTCTGTTTGGATTCTTAACAATTACAGAGGTTATGCCCTCTAATAATAATCAACAAGTAGAAATGTAGTACTTGCACTTTGTAAATACATGTGGTGTATGTACAGATACAGCGATGATCAATATAAACGAATAACCCAATTTACTGAACAAAAACAAAAGAATACATACGCTTAGAACAAAAGAGTGTAAGAGTGTTTCTAAATCACGCAGGCATATGTAAACATTGAATACATTTAAAAAAAAATATTGACTTTTAATAATATTAAACAAAAGAACTCATTTTCTATTTTAAATTGCAGTGAAGATAACGATAGAAATGAATTAAAACCTATTGCATTATTGCATTGTATTTGGCTGAGAAATTGCCTCCAATCATTGTTAGGTAGCATTGAATGTTAGAATAGTTATCGATATTAAAGAACGTTATGTAGTTGGCATTGCTGAAAATGCCAATTCAATGCTTTTCAATTTCGGTGTATTTCTATAAAGAACATACATATACATATTTTTTTAGAGTGTGTGAGATGTAAAAAGCAACAAGTATTCACCAAACTATTTGCGTTACTTGAGTAGAACGAACACAAGTATTTTTGCCAGCATGTGAATGTATTGTAAAGGAATACCCGCTGTGTACGACGTACGAGTATTTTCTGTGCAGATTTAATTAAACGTTTCAATTGTTTTGCGATCGTGTAAATCAATAAAAGGCGAATCGAAAAAATAGTAACAAACAAAAATAAAAAAAAGAGAGAAATATTGAATACAAAATCATCTTATTGATACAAAATAATTTGCGATTGAAAACAAATAACAACTTAGCAAATACCATATACATACATAGATACATAAATGCATATATACATATTATATATAAGAAATTAATGATAAAAATACGCAAAAATAAAATGTTAATTTTGTCGGTGGTGTTGCTGTTATAGAATAAAAAAAATGGGAAAAATTTCTTATTCAATAATGCCGACCGTATAATACCTACATTTATAAGTAAAAAATTACGGAGAAGATCAAATAAATTTTAGAATAAAAAAGTTTAGATTTTTCATTGAATTTTTATCAGTTGATTAGTCTATATTTTCCAAGATCCACTTAGTATCAATCAAATTAAATCGTCATTTTTCTTACGTACCATCTTTATTGCTTATTTATTATTTATTTTTTGTTTTTGTTTGAATATTAAATTTTAAATATAAATTAGTTTGAGTGGTTAAAATTGGAAAATACATGGAAAATTTGCAGAGAAAATGAAATGTTTGCATGTAAATTTCGCCTGCAGCTGCATACATATGTACGACGTAGGTGATCTATCCATGAATTCAAATTTTGATTTCCTCTTTGGTATTTCGCCCTCCAGGTCTTAAATTTTTGGTTGGCTTGTCCCTGTGAACGACATTAAATCTCATGATCTTGTTGCTCTGAAATGTGAAATTAATAGCTCTCCAAAGCAAAAAGCAAACTTCAAATTTCTCTAAATTAACAAAATTCATGGTTCGCATTTCTGAAGCAAATCATAAAAAATTATTCTCTAATGAAATGGTATCACATGTAAAAAGTAATGTTTCCAAAATTGTGGATATGCCAAATATCAATATATATCAGGTAAATGTGCCAGATAACTGTTATCATTAATATTACTGTTAATGAACATGTAAATTACACAGAGAAAAGCTCAATTTTTCATGACAAATATTGTTCATATGGTATTAATATGATCAAATAAGGAATTCTTATATCATTCCATTTTGTATAAGAGTATATATAATAGAACTAGAACTAATAGAACCTTTCTTAAATTTCATTAAAACATACATTGAATTTCAAATATTTAATTTTACGATTAAAGTATCTTCTTTGTACCGACGTTTTCAAATGAATTATCGATCGCATTACAATTGCGAGCAATTGAGCAGCATCACTTTTAGAGAAAAAAAGGAACCTACTATCATACTAAGATTTGTTGCTGTGGAACAATGACCTGTTTAGCCAAAAAAAAAAGCTTGATAAATGAAACTGAAACCGTTCCACCATATTGTGTGACAGCCTTGTCTATAAAAATGACAATGTTTGCATTGTTGTATCGTTTATGTCACAAGTGATACTTCTTGATGTTTTGATAAGTTCACAAGACAATTCTCCGACTAATAAACCCTAGAAGTGGAAAATTTTTGTATAATCTTACCCATAAATAAGAATTAGTATTTCAGTTTATACCCCATCTTACCTCATATAAGGTTTGATAGAAACTGTAAGATAATTGCATATTTCGTGTATTAGTGCGAAATAAGAACTACTAATTATGCTGACTCGAACTAGTTTTTGATTTAAATTATGATTTGAATATTATGTGTAATTGTAAATGCCTTAAAATTTTTTATTATATTTAATTTATTGATGATGCTAAAATACTTCTTTCAAGGTTAAGATAATCAGCATATATAATACGTTTTTTCAAATTTTTTAATAAAAAATGTTTCTTTTTGTAGATTTTGAACTCTGTAAATGCAAATAGTTTGAATGGAAATGGAAAATTACTGAATGAAAATACGTAATGTTTTATAACTGTTTTGTGATAAAGACGAAAAGGTATACCGGTAGGCCAACAAACGCAAATATAATGCATTCCGTTTTGAAGATTTTCAAATATTTGAAAAAAAATCATACTAACTACGGCATGAAATAGTAGTCTGCTATCAATAGCTGTGAAATATAAACTCTCAGCAGATTTCTGAGTAAATAAAATTGTCGTGAAAAATTTCTCCAAAATGTGTCGTTCAGAGCCGACTTTAAACTGTAGGTCACGCCACTTATAGATAAAATTAACACACACAATATAAGTATTGTAGAAAGCTAGGTCGTAGTCCTGACTGAAGGGTTGTAATGATGAATTAAGTAAGCAAGTAATTGCATAGCGTCAGTTGTATATTTAGTTGAGTAGAACTAAAAAATATTTTTTCGTAATTCTCGAACCCTCTAAACTTGTTATTTATTTGATGAACTATTTCTTTGCAACAAAAATTGATTACTTAAATATTTTTGAACTTTAAGAATTCAAAGTGGAGAGATAAATCTTTAAAACGATATACAAAACATATTGTTCAAACCTACTTTTCTGTTGTGAGTTTTGATCACACAAACTAAGAAATATGATTTTTTCTTTTTTTTCAAGTTTTATCATTCATAATTGCAAAATTTAATTAAAAAGTATAAAATAAGTGTTGGCACTCTTAAAGTGAATTCTATTGTGAAGAGATAGACACTTCGTTTGACAAAAATCAGATAAAAATTACCGTAATTATTATTTAAAGAGTAAACAGTCACGTCCAATTTTTATTTATTTATCAAATTAACTTCCATTTCATTTGAAATATTTTTTTTTTCACTTTTTCTGAAACCTTACCCTTGATCTATCAACTCTTAATTTTTTTTGTATTGTCTCTTCGCATATTTATTTATTTAAGAATTATTAAATGAAAAGAAGTATATTTGAAAGCGGCTTTAATAAAAATCACATTCTCTCATGGACAGTAGTGGAGTATTACAAGAACTACATCTGCTTATCAGATTTCCATGCAATCGATTTCGATTGTTTGAACTTGAAGTGGGAAGCTGATAGAATAGATTCGAATCGTATAAAAGTGACTTAAAGAAATACATTTTTATTCACGAATTCTTTTTCTTGTATTGTTTTTGTCTAAAAGTTCCGTCATAGTTGTTGTTTCCAAACAAAAAACAAAAAAAAAAAAAAAAAAAACCGAAAAAAAACTCAAAATATTTTTGTGCTGTTGTTGTATTGTGATGGTGTTTTTAAAGTTGGTGCTGGTATGTGAACATTTCATTGTGGTTTTACGCGTGCTGATGATTAAATGTTTAAAAATAATTTATTTTGTATTTCAGGTTTTTTTTGGTGTGTTTTCTTACTAAGTTCTTAATTTTGCTAATTTTATATATTTTGTTCTCTCTCTCTCTTTCCCACTCTCTCTCTCCGTTTTTTAATTTTGTGTTTGAAGGTTTATTTTATATTTTATTTAATGGTTTTGAATTGTTGCTCTCATATGTAGTTATTATTACGATTGTTGTTAT
>QOCX01006216.1:0-11631 GCA_005959815.1 Sarcophaga bullata
AGGCCAACCTTTATTCTGTTGATCAAGTCAAATTGAATTTTTGTTACTAACCTTTGAGTTCTACGGGCAATGTTGCGTCCACCCTAAATCGACTTATTTAGGGTACGTGGCATGCTAGGATTCTTGGAAAACTTCGCAGCGTAGTGCTTACATTCACTGACTACTCTACTGATAAACTTAACTCTAGTAACAGTTTAGTAATGGAAATTCCCACACGATTTGAATGGAATCGGGACAATCTCTTAAGTGGATTCGATAACAGGGGCCTAGGCGGACGATGCGACGTGGTTAGGTTTATTTAACAAGCAATTCCGCCCAGACATCTCGAACAATACGAAACCTAAAAAAAAATTTCTTTCGGATCTCAGCAATCATCTGGCAATAATTCTTCTTCTGAGAATAAAATTAAAAATTCCCTTAAAAGGTTTCTCATGTCTATCGTTCGCAGTTGCCGTTAATCTGTAGGTTGCTTCACTCATGTATAGAATTGACACATCAAACATGAGTGATTTGAAGAAAAGGGGTTGTAAACCTGACTAAATGCTTGTAAGGACCAATTAAGTAAGTAAGTAAATCCTTTAATGTTACGCCAAAGTAGTTCAAATCTTTGAAAATTACCATTCCAACAGTCTATGGAAAACGTATTTGATTTGCTATCCCTTAGTTATCCATGGCACCAACCAATGTGGCCATACCTGCTAGAAAAAAATTTTTCCATGTTATTAAACAAAGCTGTGCTTAGCTCTGGAATGTTTTTGTTTTTGTTTTTGTTTTTTTAAAAGTGTTTTCTTTTCAATCTTTTTCACCATGGTGAAGCGCACACATACATTAAAAGCAAGCGGGAGAGAAAGCAGAGAGCTAATGAAAGGAATTGAATACTTAAATACAATAGACCGTGACTGAATATTTTAAAGTGTTCGCATATACCAGGCCAATAACACAATAATGAGATTTTTGTTTTTTTTGTTGTTGTTTATCACATTAACTTGGCATTAATCTACATGGCAAGCATGGCTTGTTTTTTGACTGCTTAAGAACACGAACTTAACAAAGGTTTCTTAGAATTTAAAATTTTTCTTGTTGTTGTTGTTGTTGTTGTTTAGTTTTGCATTAGTTTGTTTAGAAAGGCCTATGTATGTACGTATGTATGTGAGGGTAATTAAATAAATTTTGTAATGAAAAATTTATTTTTTATTGTGCTCCTTTTTCTCTCTTTTCGGGTCATAATGGGTTTTTGATCAAAGTGTTGTTTGTTTCTGAAAAACTAAAAAAAAGGGTTTCTTCTTCTTTTTTTTTTTGTTGTTGTTTGTTNGGTTTTTGATCAAAATGTTGTTTGTTTCTGAAAAACTAAAAAAAGGTTTCTTCTTCTTCTTTTTTTTGTTGTTTGTTTGTTTTAATGACAGAAGAATATAATTGACAAGATCAACAAACAAACAAAAACAAAAACAAAAACAAAAAAAATGTTTATTGTTTCACTAATTTTGCATACGAGNAAAACAAAAAAATGTTTATTGTTTCACTAATTTTGCATACGAGTACATACAGAGAAAGAGAGCGAGAGAGATATAGAGAGAGAGAGAGAGGCATTCGAATTTAGTTAGTCAAACATAAACTGAAATTCCATACCCTGAATGGCATACAAAACCAAACCAAGCGACAATGAAAAACCCGAAAACATATTTGAGTTAAGCGCCACTGTATATTGAAAAATGGATTTGCAGACCCTTGTCATTATATTTCATGGGACAGCGGACACAGGCCAGTCATGCAAATACCCTACAGCAGCTAAGAAAAAACTATGTTTTGTCTTAAAAATTATTTTTAATTTTTTCCAAGAAGGCCTAATCATCGTGCTGAAGGCATTAGTAAAGAATTTATAAACTCTCAGTTTTCTTTTAGTGTTGGAGGCCTATTCATTAATGGAATAAATAGTTGCAACATGGTAAGATGAGAGTTCAACATGTGTTTGCCATAATCTTTAGCGATGCAGCCCATTTCCCGATAAATGGGTACGTGAACAAATAAAATTGTTGGGCTAGGGACGATAGCAATACACATGAGATTCCAAAATATCCAATGCATCTGGAAAAAGTTACTGTTTGCTGTACTTTTTAGGCTGGGGCAGCATCATTAATCCATTTTCCTTTGAGAACGACGTTGGTTAGACAATCACATGAAGACGGCGATGCTCAATTTTTTTTGGCCTGATGACCAACTTCATTTTATACGATATTGGATATACGATTTGATCCCGTTTGACCTTTCTTATGAGGTCTTCTTAAGGCGCAGATCATAGCAGTCCTCAAAGTCATATGCCTTCGAATGATTACGGACTACAAAGAGTGCATCTGTTTTGATACGTTGTTGTGCAAAGACATCAATTAGGAAGCAGGTCAAACAGTGTAGCAATGTAACAGTCACGAACTGTAATGCTGTATGTCTGATGGTATTTGAAGGGAATTGTTCATTATGATTTTCTAAAATCTAGCCAAACGACTACTTCATATGTTTACTGTCAGCAAGAGCTTCAATGAAAACATTTAAACCACACACACATGTTTGAGGACCCGGTTGGTTTGATGAGCTTGGTTGGAAGTTTTGATAAAAAGGGAAAATAGGGTTATTCGTGATGGGCTTACGCATATGGGCTTACAAAACGAAGCTGCTGATGCCTCCAATGGAGCCAAAGCTTCTTAATGAACTGGGAACTGATTTTTGGAAAGCTTTACTCAACGATAGAGGAGATAAATGGAGCAAAGATTCTTCAATCAAAACCTTTGTTTGGCAAAATTACAATAAAAGGAGATCTTAGTCAGGCGTCAGATTTCAAGGAGGACAGGGTACTATAGACCCAGAGTGCAGATTATTTAGAATGTAGATTGTGATACGAGGACAATGAATTATTAGAATGCGGGTTCCGAAACTTTACCCAGAAAGATACATACCTCCAGCAGAGAGCTAGGTTGGAAGGTTTGATGCATGCATTCTATAGCTCGAATCTTTCACCTTCACATTTTTAATCTTCATAGACGGTAGTAGCAAATGTTTCCATCAGTTTTTGTTGCCTCAAATTATTGCAACTGTTGTTGTCTTTACAGAACATCTCACTGATCTGTCTAGGTTTGACATCTCAGGAGAATAAGTGGCCAAGAAATCAACAATTTCCCATTGCCATGCGCATTTTCCAAATCCTGTACCTTAAAATGCCTACTGTAGGGCATTTATACAAAATAAATACCACGGGATTCTGCCACCCCCAAACAAGTTGGCAACTTTTAGTGTTAAAACTACGATTGTGGTATTTGAACAAGTGATTAAATGGATTCAAATAAAGCTCTCTCTCTCTCTCTCTCTCTCTCGTTCTAACGCTCTACTCCTTTTATAAACTCTGAACCCTTTAAAAACAAACCGTTGTTTTGTGTGTGTTTGTATGTGTGTATGTTTGTGTGTATGCATTTGGATTTTAATCAACAATTTTGGTTTGTTTTTGTTTTTTTGATTGTCTTTTGTGTTGGGTTGGTTTGCTGGAAATACAGAAATTTTTGAAATTTCATTTTAAAAAATCAACAAAAATTCCTGTTGACTGGTGTGTTTGTGTGTGTGTAGGAGAGAATATGTGTAATGTTTTGTATAACAAAACAAAACATAGCAAAATATTTTAAACATTTCTGTTGAATTATTTATTTGCCATATAAAGCGAGTGACAATAGCAATTCAGAGAGAAAAAAATTTTTTTTTTGGGATTTCTTTCATGAAATTGTTGGATTTTAATATTAATTTTATATCAGCATACATACACACATAGCAAGTTATTTATGTATTTAATTTTAAAATATGTTTTTAAAGTCTAATAAAATTGAGTTACTTTCGCTTGCCTTAAAATATTAAAATTTCTTTAATAAAACTTGTGGATTGATTTTTGAAACAAAAGCAATCCGAAAATATCCATGCAAAAATAGGAACAATAATGGAACAATGAAGACTAAGATTGAAAGAAAAAATTGTCTTTATTGGAAAACAGTTTAAGTCAATAGCATTCTTGCCTTTGTCCTTCAATAGCTTTTGCTATTGCGGCTTTTGGGTTTGAATCCTGGCTACATGGAACGTACTTCATAACGTCCTTGACAATTTTTCAATATCAAATTTATTTAAGACGTGTTGATTCAGTCATTGTCAATCTAGAACACAACATTCCAACAAAGAGTGGCCTTTCTTGATTTATACGTTCAAATAGACGATTAGGTTCAGCGGAGATCAGAACTTATTGTCTTGCCTGGTTGTATAGTAGCTCACTCACTCACAACATTCCTTTCTTTCGAAAATCCAGAAACACCAATTCGTTGTCGTCCTCTACACCATTTCACAAAGAACTATGCAGAGAATTTCGACCTTCATGCGTACAAAATATAGTTTACTTTGGAACAGACCAACTGACTATAGAAAGTGCCGGCAGGTCATTCAAAGTGTAATTGAGCAAATTTAAAGGAAGTCACCGTAGTCGTCTAGTAGGTCGTGTGTTGGCTTATTAGCTGTAAGATCACGGTTCAAACCCCAGGGCAGACATCTCCAATGATATTTCTTCGTTGACTTTCTCTTCAGTAGATTTCTGGCCAAAACTCAGAGAGTGTTTTAAAATGCCATGAAAAATTTTCTCAAAAATCTGTTGTCCGAAGTCGACTTTAAACTGTAGATACACATACGCTAAGTGGTGTGAGAAGCTAGGTCGTAATCTTAGCTAAAGGATTCTAATGATCAAATATGTATGCATGTACTACACAGAGAATTTCCACAGTGACTGTGAACTGCATTCTTTACAGGCACGTGATAGCAGAGTTATTGTGGCCACAGCTGGAGACACCATCTACCATATCGAGAGTATTACAATCGATTTGTTGCAGCAAGGAGTTTTAAAATTATTTTAAGAAATTTTGATAAACAACTGGCCACCAAGATTATGCGATTTAATGCTGAACGATATTTTTCCTTGATATTTTCTGAAATCCCAATTTTATGCGAATAACCCCAGAAACAATTTTCGAACTTAAAGCCGAGATTCAGAAATCCGAGTTCACGATGCCCGCTTCATTAGAGAAAATGAAACATCTGGTATCAGAACGATTTCATGCGTGGTCATGTCAACGGTGTGGGCATGCTGATCCATGTTAGACGGATATTTATTCCCTTTTTTTGTCGACAGGCACCTCTTCTACTACACCACATCATAAACAGGAATAATAGGTGGTACCCTTCTGATGGGCACCAATGTTACGAGGGTAATTTTTTGTCAATGGAAGTAAGCAATACGCTAGGTTGTAATCCTGCTGAAGGACCGACTACATTAGGTATGTATTATGCGTAAGAAGACGGGCTATGGAACAAGGAAGTCTCCGCTAATCGCCAATGGAGCCCGAACCCTTACTGAAGTGCGGCTCTTTTGGAAAAATACTGTTTTAACGAAGAGAAGCATAAAGAAGTTGAAGAGGCAATCAAAACTTGTGCTTTGGGAGAATTAGTCCATGATCAGATATAGTTTGATTTGTGAACTCAATCTTTTGATGATGGTACTGATACCACTCAGAGTGCAGGTTATTTTAGGATGTTTATTCAATGACGCGATGAGGAAAAGAATCCCTTAGGAAAACACAGATTTTGAGCAGTTTCTGTGGTGCTAGGTACGGTTATGTCAGAAAGACACCATGCAGCGCGGTGAAGTTTCTATGCAGAGTCGCTGGCGCAGACAACGTGTGTCACTTGTTGATGCTGAATTGTCGTTGGGCACCCTTGATACATACTTTTAAGGTGGCCGTTGAGTCTTGAATTGTAGAGGCCTGGCCGCTATTCAAGACCTCGTCGTCGGGAGTGAGAGAGTAAAAAGAGAGAAAAAGGTTTTTCTTTGGCGATTTCCATCTCAGCAGATGTTCTGGCACTAGAATTACACTCTGGCAATAAAAATAAAATTGCCCATGAAATGTCTCAAAAAAATCTGTCGTTAGGAGCGGGCTTAAACTGCTGGCCTCGCCACTTATTGGAGATAAGCATTAACACACACAACTTACAGTTGCTGTGGAAAAGTTGGGTCCGTAAGGCGGAGACTGTGATTTTTACGATTACCGATTAAGTGAGACCAGCACTTGACGGGTGCCTTAACGGAGTTTATTTTGGTATACTTCTCGCGCGAGGAGTGCGTGCTTCCACCAGCGCAGGGTAATACTACAAGTCTGAATAATAAAGAAACGAAATGGTCTTGCTTCACACACAATGCCCTTCTTACTGGAGACCAACCGCTTGGTATGGTTGCCAATAATGCTAAAGCCCTTCCCCCATACGCCTGCATTTCATTTAAGTCTTCAGAAATCCCTTTTCTACTCAAGATAATTAAGACATTAAGACAGAGCTAACCTCAGTTGATAAATATTTTATCATCAGCTATTTATGAAGGCTTTCTACACGTAGTAAGTCTTGTTGCTTTTCCTCGTTTTTCTTTTCGGTTCCTCATGCAAGTAAATGAAGACCAAAGAAAAAAAATTTTTTCCTTCAAATAAAAAGATTTTCAAGCAGACTCTGATCGAAATTCCTGCTGTAGTTTTTGGTTTTTTTTCGTGTTCAATTCCTGACCTTAGTAGGAGGGGAGCATTGGGAGAGTGGAGGTTGTATAAGGAAATTCTTAAAACATGAAAATATTTGAAACTCTAGCCTACTCGTATTCTACTATAAATTCTTGACATCAACTCTGCGTTAAAAAACTGTAAAATAATCTTGCCTTTCTATATTCCGTATACAGAATGCAAGTTTTTTTCTTGAAGATAAACTGACTGAGTGACTGACTAACTGACTGACAAGCCTTACATTGAAGAGTTTTTCATTTTACACACCTACATACATGCACACATAAACACATAAACATAAATTGTATAGTAAATGCAGTTATAACAGGATAATTTTGGCAACAGCATCCTTTATTCGCTTCTTTTTTTTTGTTTTGTTTTGGAGAGCATAAACTATGCATAAGAAATGTTTTCCAAAAGCAGTAACAAACCCAATAAAGGAAAGAGGAGAAAGACGGAAAAAGAAGAGAGAGGGTGAGAGAGAGAGTGAGAGAGAGCGAGAGAGAAAGGAAAGAAAATTATCCCTGAGCCAACAATGTTAGAATGTTGAGTTAACGTGCAGCAGCTATTTTTCCAAAAAAATAAAAATAAATCTCGTATTACCTTTCCCTCTCTCTCTCTCTCTCTCTCTTTTTATAGGGGGACGAGGCAAATAACATGTAATATGGCTTAAAGGTGTATACGTGGAGACACGCCAATATCCTTTTTAACCATCTTATATGTAATATGTGTGTTGCATTATGCTCGTATGTTGCCAAAAAGTAAACAATTTTTGAATATTTTATGACATTCAACAACAAAAACTCTCTCATCACATCACTACTACTACTACTACTACTATTGCATGCCCTTTCCTCCACCAATACACGCTGAAAATATTTGTTGAAAGAAATAAGGAATGAACGGAATCAAAATGAAATAAAAAAGCGAATGGGGTTTCACAAAATAAAAGTTTTTCAAGTTGGTACAACACAAACTACTAAGCACTCTAGGGTCAGTTTGTCTTCCCGCATTGAAGGTGACGGGATTTGAAAAGAGGAGTAGGCAGAGAAAAATTGATGCAGTAACGTTACTGCACTTCTAGGTCTATTGTACGCTCCAAGTCCACTGGTGTCGACCAACACCTTAGATTGAGGAAAGCAAGATCTGCGAAAACATTGCTTCTGTGCATTAAAGTGTGCAGGAGAACCAGAGACATTATATTCGCCCTGGTCGCAAGAACTCGATCTTTTGCTACCCCAACTTAACAAATTTTACGTTCGGGACTTGGGCCTGCACCCTAACAAAATTCTATTGACTTCGGAACTGAAGATTAGCGATCATAACGAGCGAATATATTGCTGAATATATTCTAGAGCTGTTGGCAAATGATCTTAGCTTTCATTGAAAAATTATTTTCAGCGCCCAAACAGTGTCCATAGTCACTGTAGTCTAGTAGCAATACCACAATCAATATTCAATCCAGGGTTTAAAGATTGTCTAGAGGAAACCAATCCTAGTGCACAATAAATTGTGCTATTGCAGTAGCTTTGAAGTCCCCATAGTCTAGTAGGTATTTGTGTTGGCTTATTAGACGTGAGACCATGGTTCAAATCCTAGATAAAACATCTCCAACATAAGGCGAATTGAATTTTACTCCGACCTCTCTGAAGATTTCTTGCAAAAATTCTGAGTGTAAACAAATTAGTCAGGAAAAGTTTCTCAAAAATCTCATTCATTCGGAATCGACCCTGCCACTCATCCTTGAAATAACACACACGACAAATTGTGGAATTCTGAACGATATTACTCCACGTGAAACCCAAGAGCGTTCAATGCCCTCCGCAAAAGCTAATGCTTGGGGTGGATTTTAAGCGGCGTAGTCATCGGTTAATATTTCTTCAGGAATGACGTTGGCCAGGCTTTCCCTGATGATTACCAACTTTTTTGTGGCATAAATTGGATGACATTAGGTGGTTCGATTAGGACAAATGAACGATGGTATCTTCCCGAATAAAATGATGGAGGATTGAATATTTTTGTACGACTAATTTGACCACATGCAGCAGCAGTCTTGAGAGTATTGCAGAGAAAAGTCTTTCGTAAGATCTTCGATCCAGCGGGACTTAAGGATGATTTCCACATACGATCCAATAGTGAACTGCATGAGCCTCTCAACAACATGGATGTTGAGCAGCGTATTAATATTTAGCGGCAGAGCTGGGTCGGTAATGGAAGAGGATGCTCCGACGAGACGGGTATTTAATGCGGTGATTTGCGCAAGTCGGCGAAGAGGGCAACCTTGTTTGCTTTGCAAGGACCAAATCGAGAAAGGAGCATGTCTTTGATTGATGTGACCAAATGGCGTAGACGCGTAAGAATCAGAGTTGTATGGAAGGATGTATTCAGGCAGGCCGATATGCGTTAATCGGGTTGTTAATGGCCCTATGAGTATGTAAGTGAGATTTGAGGACATGTTCATCCTCACTGGAGGTAACTCTGAACTTGCCATGTATATTATGCGATTGCCTTGCCAGACTTTTTTCTGGTGAAGTTTTTCTTACGAAAAAGGCCACAAAGTCACATAACTCCAGTTCCATAGAAAATTGGACTTTTTAGGTTCGTACTACCCAGATTGTGGCGGGCATTTGAATTCTGATGTTATATTCCCATAAACGTGCCTCTATTAGGGCTTTCAAACAAATAAAAAAGTTATGATAAAAAGCTCACACATATACATTCATACCTAATTGGCCATGCTCAAAGCTTTGGTCAGGATTACAACCTTGGTTCCCATACGACTTATGTCTGTGTGTGTTAATTTCATACATGAGAGCGGAATCTACAGTTTAGTAAGTAATCTGCCAAACGAACAGATGTTTGAGAGACTTTTCCTTGGCAAATTTTTATTTACTTCTTAGAGATTTTGCCAGTAATCTGCTGAGAGGAAGTAGCCTAGAAAATATTTTTTTAATTTCGTTTTGCCTGGAGATGTGTGACCAGGGGGTTTGAACCGTGGCCTTACGTCTTATAAGCCAAACCATTGCCAACGACATTTTACATGACCATTTCGTACAGGATGAGCTGTAGGGTATGCCAATGAAAATAAATTTTCTAATTTCATTCAATCATCTCTCGTGTAAAATGAAACATAAAAGGAGTCGGATTTCAGCGCTTAAGCAGTAGGGTGTGGTTATTGAAATTTATAATCAAATTTTCTTTCAGAGAGAAGTAAATATTTGTCTAATCATGTTGTGGCGAGTGTTATAAGAAATCCTTTTGTTTTAGTATTCAGTGGCTGCTGAATGAATGATTTTTGAAATTATATTTGCGTGTGCTAGATTTGTTTAATTTGCGGTTTGAAGGAAAGGATGTAAAGGAAATGGCACATCATCTTTAAATTTTGTTAATAATTTCCTTTGTTTTTTTTTCTGTTGTTGTTGTTGTGTCCATTTTAATGATATTATTTATCATGTTCATTATGTTATTGTGGTCCATACTTAACACGCTCTTTTCAAAGTAATCTTGATTATATCAAGCTTATCCAGTAGCATCACCATCTGTTTTTCTGTTGATTTTCCAAAGCCAGATGGTTGATTTCTAACACAGATAAAGAAAATATTTTTCATCTTAGAAAAAATAGAACGAGGGTAGTTTCAAAAACTCAAAAACCTTAATGTTTGAATTATTTGTAGTCAATGCATCACCCCCAGATAGATGGGGTGGGTCAACCACAGACCGTAGACACTTTTTTTTTAAATTGCTTCTACGCTAGAAAGCTGAACGATAAACATGCGGAAAGATAGTAACTCTAGAAAAGTCATATAATAGTTCGGGTCACGGTTAATGCTGATACATAGGGTGGGTTTAAATTTAGAAACGCAATCAAACAAAAATGTTTTGAAATTTTGCAAAATTTTTTCTTTTGTTGTGAAGCATAATTGTTTCGTTTAGAAATGGAATTTGATTTCCATTCACATGGCTGCTGCAGCTCGAATCACAGTACCTTATTCGATCGAAGCAATTTTTTGTGCACCTTTTCCAGTTTATGGAGTCGTATCTCGGTAAGGGCATCACGAATGTTGGCCTTCAACCGCTCAATTGTCTCTGGTTTGTCCGAATAGCATTTTTCTTTAACGGCCCTCCCGACAAAAAATAGTCCGCCGATGTCAAATCACAGCTTGTTGCAACCAATTGACATCACCATATCGGCTAATTAAACGGCCTCAAAACGTTTGACAGTAATGAATCGATTGTGGCATGAGATGTGTGTCAAGTTGCACCATTCTGTTGAAACCAAACATCGTTCAGCATCATTACCATGAAGAGGATTCTCATTTTCAGAGAAATATGGGCTAATGATGCTCCATAATCCACACCAAACATGTCTTCTGTTAGAAGACATGTGGGCTTTCCGGCAATTTGCTTATTAACGTACCCCACCAAGATTGGAATGAGCTTTCATCGGAAGAGATTTCTTTTTTTTTTTTGCGTTTCTCGTTGGCCCATAGATCTCAGTCAGCTAATGAGTGATATTGGATTGCCAACAATGTTGTCCAGTCTCATCAAGCTTGAATTGAAAATGTGTTTTAAGGCTCAAAAAAAAAAAAAAAAATTTAAGTTGTCCCTGCAGCCTTCACCGTCGACAATGTCATTCTGGTTAGCTTGAGAAACACGTAAGCATTTCTCCAGCGACTGGCAATGCCATCAAAAGATGTGTTTAATACGACTTGAACAGAAAGGCAACGGAAGGGTAAATAGGGAAGCAGAGGACCTTTGATAGTCAAATAAGTTCAAGTTAATCTAACCTAATTATTACAAAATAAGGAGACTTGAACTAAGACTAAGTAGCACTAAATAGTAGTAACCCGTCGATTTTTACCGGCTAATTTGATAGAGCACAGTAGACTTAATGCACTTTGCTTAGAATGAGGTTTTCCCTTAGCTCTACACGTCATTTCTGTAGTGGTGAGAATAAAATCTGCGAATACCTATTAGGAACCTTTGATGCCAGACGCAAAAAGCTGGTTGCTTACTGCTTATGAAA